>JAUEJL010101314.1:0-13235 GCA_032274825.1 Drosophyllum lusitanicum
TGATGGATGCTATATATGGAGATATATGTGTTATTTGTACACTTTAATTTAGGAAGTTGACTTTGTTAGACTTTGTACATGTTTAGTTGATTTCTATATGCTAGAAAGCATGTAAATAGGTTAATGCTAGTTGAGCATGTGTTTTATGGTGGTATATATATGTGTTGGTTGAATTGGGTTAGTTTTGACCAGTTTGTGAAATAACTTGGTTTTGGAGTTATTTGGGACTTGAGTACTAATTTGTGTTGTGTTGTGTTCTCAGGAAAAGAAAAAACTCAGTGATATTAGACAACTGAGCTTGGAGATTGGAGAACACATGTGAGTGATTTTAAACTCACGGATGGTTATTGGTTGTAACGGTTATGGTTCCAATTGTTTGATGTTTGATGCATTGATAGACTGTTTAGTCTGGCGATTAATTAACTGGCCGTGTGTTAATTAATCGTTGCGTCATTGATATGTGCACATGTATGAGGGGAGGTCAGCTTGACTGGGCTCGTTCGCTATCGGCTAATCAGTACTATATCTTTTGATGCATTCTTTGCAACTTAAGGGTTTTACTGTGTGGGAATAGCGGATGTGCTATCGGTAAACCTTTGCTAGGCCGGCATTGGTTGCAGGTTTTGTATAACGGCCGGTCCTCTCGGTTACTTGTTTACTTGTGTTGTTGTGTCATTCTGTTGTGGCTGATACTATTTCATTGGTTAAACTAACATTCACTTAGCTTTGAGCTAATCCCCCACATTCCACTCCATTTTGCAGATTTTGGTAAGTACAGATGTTGAGATGAGAGTTGGTGTTGTTTTGGAATAATTGACTGCCACTCTGATATATTTTAAATGATAATCTAATCCCTCACATTCCACTTCATTTTGCAGGTTTTGTTAAGTACAACTGTTGAGCTGAGAGTTGGTGCTGTTTTGGAATAATTGATCGTCACTCTGATATATTTTAAATGATGATCATTTTGCAAAACTATGTAACACTGGGTTTTGGAAATACTGGTTTTTGATAACCATATGTATTTGTTTACTTAAATCTTTTGTAAACAGTTTGATATTTATATTAATCGCTTTCGCAGATAAAAAAAAGGGTTGAAATTTCCGGTGTTACATGTTTATCGTTTTTTTGTGTACTTGTTTGATTGAAAAGATAAATACTTGGAACAATGAAAGACAAATATCAATATATCATCGGATTTCGGGTTCGGGGACGGATTTAGCCGTATCCCTTACGGGGGCATCGAACAAATCCCCGGCAGGGGGATTAGAGAGGGGATGGGGATGGTTTTTGTAATTGGGTTATGGGACGGGAATGTCAAAACCCACTAAGAAACCACCCGATGACATTCATAATCATATGTACGTTATAAAAGAAATCTTGTACATCATAATCATATGTACGTTATAAAAGAAATATTGCTTTGTGGTCGTCATGCTCACAACGTGGATGACGAAGCCATGACACGCTTATAACACCATCTTTAATGTAGATGTGTCATGATTACTAGTCTTGCTATGAAAGGAAAGGGACTAGTTATGTCATACAATCAAAGAACGTGGGTATATGTATAAAATAAGTTCCTCTTTCCGTATGTTAACCCAAACAAAGCTGAAAAATCCCTCGCCGGATAGAAAACAGCGACATGAAAATGGAAGCCGGTACACAAGGCACACAACAATCACACCTAGTGATCGCCAACAAGCTGTTTCTTCTCACACATTCCGATGTTGACGACATCGAAAAAGTCCGACTCCGTGACGAGGTCACGTCTGCCGTCGTTGCCGACGGTAATCACCATCGGAACTACCTGATCGGAATTAATTACGTCATTATGCCTCTGATGACTTTTTTCTGTGTGTTTTCGAATTTTTTTTATCTGAATTTGGATTTTTGTTATCATCTTGAATTTTGTAGATATGTTGCCTTTGTACGAAACCCTAACTGCGAGTTTGGTCTTGGAGCTGGACCAGAAGGTTTTAGTTTCTATGCGTGGTAAGATTGAAGAGGAGCTCAAGGAACTCGACGAGAAGTAAGTTTATTTTTCGAAGTAGAGTGGTTGCTTCTTCAGATCATTCTATCATTTCAATTTCAATAATCGTAAAAAGCATATATTCTGAATTCGTTACATGGTGTTGACTTCTATGTAATTTGAAAACCATGGTTTATGACAAGTTTATGCAATATGCGTACATGCATACCTGAGTAGTATAAAGCTAAATTTCAAAATAGTCAGCTTAGAAGTTAGAACCGCCAAATATAAGATTCTAACTCAAATTACTTAGTTTTTTTTTTTTTTGAAAAACAACAAAATTTTATTATAAAACAAAATGACTAGCAAGGTGCTAGCTAAAGAAGAGATTTTTTTTACCCGCACAGTACCTAGCTAAAGAAGAGATGCATCAGAAAAGCTGAAGTAAAAGAATTACGGCTAAAAGAGCAAAGCTTCTAAGGGGCTACAACACCAATTCAACCATATCAGTTTTTTGCCAAGATCCCCCCTAGTATACAACCAAAAATAAGAGTAACTCTGGATTAGACCATATAAGGTTTAAAACGAGACTCTGGCATAAGGGTAAAGCTTCGAGTTTCTATATCTTCATAAAGCCCAGCAATGTAAATATCATTGTGTCAAAAATTTCTAGCTGTCTTCCTTTAAGAAACAAGATATTCCCCACCTCCAACTCCAAGAAAGTCTCCACCGAATCTCCATGTGGGATTGATAAAGTATAAACCCTCTACAGTTGTAGTTTATTACTTCTTAAGATGTGGAATGTCTTTTGATAGAAGCACTGATTTTTTGCTTTGGCTTACATGTTTAGAAAATCTAGATATTTGTTTGGTTTAACATGGTTTTTAGTTGGGGCAATACTGCCCACCCTTTTTTGTGTGTGTGCCCGGGGGGGGGGGGTGACATGAAATAGTCACCAGTTGTACAGTTGTATCAAGATGGTCTGCAGAAGACAGTGTTTGGATCTGCCTCTGCCTTTTGAAGTTGTGATAACCAGAAACTAGAGTGCTAGAAAATGTCTTCTTATTTATCTTCACAGTGGTTGCATTGGAACTTCAGATGTTGTCTACAACAGTAATAATTTCTGCTGGTACCTCAATATGAGTGGGTTAGGCATACTTAGGAGGTGGTGGGTCACTTGACTTGGCAGTTTAAACAAAACGGGCCTTATTCTTAGCATTTAGTAGGTTCTGATACTGGAGTGACACTCAACCTTTTCGAGTTAACAGGAGACTAAGCAAGCATGGATTAGCATGAAATCGGCATTTGTCGTTCAGATCGACCTGATTAGGATGATGTGTAACCGTAAAATGGTTTTGGATAGTCTTAGCATGCAGCACCTCTAGTTGAAATTAATTTGATTCATCCCTCAATATATGTATAGAACCCATAGTACTGGTGTAGCAGCCCATCACGGGTCCCAACAAATACTAATCATAGTAGATTGCAACTTCAGTTTGCAAAGTTAAATAACCGTGTCAAAGTTCTATTTAACAAGAAACTCAATCTATAATTTCTACAATGAGTGGAGACCCTTCAATGACACTTAAGCTTACTGGTTCAGAAGATGTAAGCTCTTTAGGTTGATTGTCCTCGTTAAAAAAGTTGTTAAGAAGGTTTAATTTGCGGGTTGGATCCAAAGCATTCTTATATATCCAAGTTTCTGCCTTTATATTTGAAGGGGTAAGTTAGATCACAAACATGCAATAGTTCACTAGCTGACGTTGACATTGATTGGTTTTGGAGCTGCTTCACAATAATCTGGTGATTCCCGCATTTGTTTTGTTGTGAAAAAAACAAACTTTCTCACATGTCACCGGAGATGATGCTGTGACATTGGTAACTTGAGCTGCATCATGTGAATTTTTGGTTAGTTAGAAATTATGTTCATTCAAATTGAACTATTTACTGGACTTTGTATGTTAAAGATGCCAGGCTATGTTCCTGAAAAGTTCATACCATGTTCTAAACTCAAACCACGACTGTTGTTGTTCCATGTTGGAGCTTACAAGCCTTTGCTCGTAATCTATTCATTTCATGCCAATATTCCTGTGAAGTTCCTGTTTTCTCGAGTTGATGTTTGGGCAATGCATTTGGTTTATGGCATATTGGCAGTAAAGGGTTTCTAGGTCTTCACTAAGAAGATTGTTCTTGTGCCTTTACCTGAAAAAGTTATTTTATGACATTAAATTTTAAGGGCAATTCCGTGTAGAGAGACAATTTATGATCCTAACTTGTTCATATGATGATGTCTGTGTTCTTTTGAACATCTCTTATTATGTTTTCTTCGGTTGAAACGTGTGACTTACTTTGGTAACCATGACTAATTGCCGTCAGCTTAATTTTCATTAGGATAGCTGATGCTGAAGAAAATTTAGGAGAAAATGAAGTCAGAGAAGCCCATTTAGCTAAATCCTTGTTCTATATTAGGATCAGTGACAAGGTAGACAACAAGGATAAGTAACATTAAACATCTCCTTTGAACATGTCGTATAACAAATTTGTGGAGCGCGTAAGCTTCTTGTGGTTTGCCCTCAGGAGAAGGCACTGGAACAACTCGAGTTGACAGAAGGTAAAACAGTTGATTTAGGCCAAAGGATGGACTTGGTGTTTTATACACTACAAATTGGTTTCTTCTACATGGAGTTTGATCTTGTTTCCAGAAGTGTCGATAAAGCAAAGATGTACGTTCCACTTCTTCTCCACTTGCTTAATTTTCCATCTTCAGTCAATTTTAGAAGTGACATGATGGGTAACGGGTCAAAAGGGTTTGGGCCGAAATGGCTATTGTTTTTAGTGTGGGTCAAAACTTTTCATCTAACTTTTGTTCATTTCTAAAATCTTTTTTAAAATAATTAATGTGTTAAATAGGGTTACAGAAGTTATATTATTAGTAGTCTATGTTGCTAATCTTATTATTGAATCAAATGATTTAGGAGGATGTATGCCTTAGAAATAAATTGATCGCCTGGCCCGTCTGAAACGCTCTCTTTTTAGTTTATCTATCTTTTTTTATTTGACCATCTGAGATTAAATATATAACTCAAATCCACTCATTCATAAGCAAATGAGTTAAAATCACCGCCTCTAGCTGTTTATGTGTTATGTTGTCAATCATGTTGTTGATGCCTGATGGCAGCTTGCTTGAGGAAGGAAGTGATTGGGAGATGAAGAACCGTTTAAAAGTGTACGAAGGCTTGTATTGCATGTCTACTCGCGACTTTAAGAAAGCGTCTGATCTGTTTCTTGATTCCGTATCAACTTTCACTACTTATGAACTTTTCCCCTATGACACCTTCATATTCTACACTGTCCTGGCAAGCATTATTTCACTGGATAGAGTTTCTCTAAAACAAAAGGTATGCAATATTCTCTATTCGGGTCCTGCCTTCTACATCTTTTTTTCTCTTCAATTTGTACTTGTACGAGACTTCTCATGCCTAATACTAGAGATGGCAAGATGCGAGGATCGGGATGAAACAGACCGTTTTATATTATGGGTTGGTTTGACCCGGAAACACTTTTTTGTTTGTTTGTCATTTTATAGTTATTTTAATATATAATTAATGCTGTAATTATAATTTATAATCAAGCAATATCATTACAATAATGATCTCAAAACCTAAACAGAATGGTTGACAAGGTTGTCTGCCTTAAAAAATCGACTCTGGACCACCTTCAACCATTTTGACCCTTTCCCTTTTACAATATTTTGATTTGACCTGTTTAGGATAATCCACAACCCAATTTTAATTCATTTATAAGTAAACTGGGTTGAAAGTGCCACCTGTCTAATACTGCTTCAAGCACTGATGTCCAAATTGCTATTTACTGTGCAGGTTGTGGATGCACCGGAGATCCTGACTGTAATTGGAAAAATTCCCTACTTATCTGAGCTTCTGAACTCCTTGTATGAGTGTCAATACAAATCTTTTTTCACAGCTTTTGGTAAATTTATCTGCCATGCATTCAACACATATTTCTATACAGCAAATTTCTATATTTATACGATACTCATGCTTGGTTGAAGTAATTTTTCAATCTTAACTATCACAGCTGGGGTTACGGAGCATATAAAATTGGATCGCTATTTGTATCCACACTTGCGATATTATATGAGGGAGATAAAGACTGTTGTCTATTCTCAATTCCTGGAATCTTACAAGAGTGTCAGCATTGAAGCAATGGCAAAGGGATTCAGTGTGACAGCAGATTTCATTGATTTGTAAGTTATTTTACTTTATATATTTGAATCTTTAAGAGTGAAGGGAGTGGTAGGCGGTGGGGTAGTGGTCTATGACCACGGGGTAGTGAGGGGAAGGGATCCCCACCATCATGGTGTGGTGGTGGTGATCATGGGTGCATGGGGCGTGGTAATTTTTTTTCTTCTTATTTTCTTTTCCAATGGACGTCTTCAAATGGTTATTTTTAAAAAAAAGTACTCCAAACACACTTCAAATACCACTCTCCTACACAAATCACTCGCTCCATTTTTCTTCTCTCTCTTCACAAACATACTTATTTCTCTCCGAACTTCATCTTAAATATTCTCCTCAAACATGCATAACATGGGTGATTCGGATTGGGTCGGTACTCGGTAGCGCATCTTCACCGTCAAGTAACACCTCAAACTCACCCAACGCATCTTCAAACCCACAATCTCAGTCCCAAATCCTTTTTCCAAATCCTGAAAATTATTGCCAACCTCAAATTCCACAAATGTTTCAACAACTGCAGCCAGTTCCACCACATTTACATCAACAATTCCAACAATTTTTAGAGTACCAAAAACAACCACCACCACCACCACTTGAGCCAAAACAACCACCTCAAGCCGACTCTTCTCGCCCATCAAAGGGTAAGAAAATTTGCAATAAAAAAAGTTGGTCAAAAGAGGACGAGGTCCTTTTGGCCACTGCATGGGCGTCCGTATCCGAGGACCAGCGGGTCGGAAACAATCAAAAGGGCGACTCCTTTTGGTACCGAGTGCAAGCCTTCTTTAACAAGGAAACGTCATCCTCGACACGAACAAAGGACCAACTGACATCCAAATGGCGAGAAGTTAAAGCAAAGGTTACGAAATTCAACGACATCTTTATCGAGTTAGAACGTAACCGGTCAAGTGGACAATCGGAAGCAGATATTCTAACCCTTACCATCGATTCATACCATCAAGCTAATCATGCTGCGTTTCCATATATGCACGTTTGGGAGGTTTTGAAAATCCACCCAAAGTGGGCATCACTACATCCAGTCGTCCCCCACCATCCACATAAGAAATTGAGAAATGCCGAAAGCTCATGCGAGGCAATTCCACAAATAAATCTTGAAGATGCGGAAGATTATGATCCCAACAACGTCCACGACGACGAAGAACCCGAACGCCCACCTGGTAAATCTCGGAAATTACAACGTTCATCATCCGTCTCGCAACCTCAAGCTGGGTCTTCTAGTGCAAAAGCTTTCACCAACGAGGTTATGCAAAAGATAGAAAGGCACACTACGATGAAGGAGGATTATCTTTCAACGAAAAAAATGTTTAAGGAACTACAATTTCTATCATTCGACGTTTCTAACTTGAGTGCCATTGACCGGGAGCTTATCGAAAAGAAAAAAGACGAAATTCGTAGAAAATATATGTAATTTATTAATTCTTGTTGAACGGAAGCTTTATGGTGTTATAGATGTGTATTTATATTTATAGCAGGCGGATCTCAGACTCTACGTCCAACTAAATCTGCAACAGTTATTGCCGTGTCTAGGTACGTTCCCTAAGCTCTGTTTTTTTTTAACAGAGAATTAATGAAAGGAAAATTCACTTCCTTTAAAAAAATTCTCACCTGATTCTCAAGGTCTATAAAATTTCTCTCCATTGTCGATCTAACTACCGAACTTCTTTTCAATAATGTATCAATCAGTAAAAGGATAGGGTAATACACTAAACAGTAATCGTGGTTGTCACATTGTTTTATTTTCGGTTATTTACCATAACAGACGATAGATTCAGCCGGTAGAGAGTGCCACAAGACACACGAGGGCAGTGTTTTCAAAACCGGACCGGCCGGTCGGACCGGTCCAACCGGGAACCAAACATGCCTACGGTCTAAAACAGCCCGGAAAACCGTCCTTGAAAAAACCGGCCGGTTATCAAATAACCTGCGAACTGGACCGGACCGGTGAACTGTCGAACCGGCAATTTGTTTGAAATCCTATTGTTTTTCGATTGTAAGGCTCATTAAAATGAAGTAGAAAAGGTTTGAATGTTCGACAACAATAATTCTCATCTTTCAATTATTACAACCCATAGCTAGTAACATATGAGTGGCTACAAATAGTAACTCTCATCTTTCAAGAATTAATTTTATTTTTTATATGTTTTATGAGAGTATATTTTTAGAAATCAATATATTTTTTTGTTTCTAAGTAATTATGACGTCATCCGGCTTTTTCTTGCGGTTCAACCGGTCCAACCAATAAACCAGTAGGGTGACGGTTCAAGCCCGGTCGGGTTTTCAAAACATTGCATGAGGGTATTTTGTCATTTCCATCCTCATCCTTGTTACCAATCACTTTTCTTGTCATTCTCATACTCGTCCTTGTTACCAAACACGTACCTAAAGAAATACTTCATCTACCCCTTCAAAACTCTCCTCCCACAAAACTACCTTCTCTCTCCCTCTCCCTCCCTCTCGGAGAACACCACCGTTGCACCTTTGAGAACACCACCCGAGAACGCCTCCGGCACTTGTATGGCCAGTTAGTCACCACCGCTGCACTTCTTTGTCTCTAAACTCTTTCATCATAATCCCTCTCTACTAGTTGCTAGCTTCAAACGATCCATATGGATTCACGCGGTTCTTCTCCTGTGATTCATTGAAGGTTTGTTCAGATTTAAGGGGGTTTCCACATTTGCGATTCATCGATCCAATCCATTCATCAACTTGTACACATCTGCTTCTTATATTGTTCTTTGATTTAAGGATCCGATCGTTCTTTGATATAATTTTTTTCAGATTTGTTAAGGGTTTCTTCATCAAAGGGTTTATAGGCTATTCACCGAAGGGTTTTCGATTTAAGGGCTTGTTCATGCAATTGGTTCATCTGTAAGTAGATCTTATAACATGTTGATGGTCAATTTCATAGTTCTTGGCCAAAATTTATGGCGCGATTTCATTTGGAATGTGATCTTTTGAATCCGTGTGTGTGTATTGTGCATCTTAATACCAATTATTTATATGAGTGGTGGTGGTCGGAGAAGGTGTGAAGGACAAGTGGTAGTGGTGGAAGAAGGGTTCGGTGGCCTGTAACATTGACAATGCTTAGGGATGAAGAATATATATACCTGATACACTATTAACCTTAAATAATTACTATTTAATCATTAAATATTATTTAAAAAGAATTGAATGGCATTTAAAATGAATAAAATTAAATTAAAATGAATAAGAGGTGGGTAAGGGGAATTTGGTAAGGATAATGCAGAAAATAGCCAAAATATCCTCAATTTTTAACAGCAAAGATAACAACGGTTAGTATAAAGGACCAAAGGTGATGCAAAATGACAACCATGATGATATGTTTATGTAATTTCCAAAGCTAAAAGAGTAAAAGTGAAATTCAGTGATAACCACGTGGACAATTGTGTAATTAACTCTAAAAAATTATTTATATAGACTTTAAGTTAAGTAATATTATATAAATATAACATTAAAATTAAAATTTTATGATAGTAGTAATAACATTAATAAATTCATATAACTCAAACCATGACCGGTTCAAATATTTTCGAAGTCCGGGTAAAACTAAACAAGGGACAAAAAAGCTAAAATGTATAAAAACTAAATGTTTAAATTCATATATTATGTTAGGTAAGAACTAAGAAATTTATAATTGTATGGAATTATTACAATGGATGAAAAATTTTTGTTCTAATGATAACTTGTGACTTTATTTACACCGCTATTCGTAAAGAAAGTCAAAATATGTTTGATCGAATTGTAAAATCATTAATAAGAGTATCCAGATCTTTTAGTACAAATAAAATGACCTAACCAAGGAGCATTTTTTTTGACTTTTAATATTTTTTTTGACCTCAGATAATCTTTCAATATTTAAGTACCGAAAAGCTTCTCTCGTCTGATGCTACAGTTATGAGTACAATTAACAAAATTCTATATGCAATCAAGAAATATAAAAATATTCAGGTTTCTTTAATTATTTTAATAATAGGAAATTTTCAAAGTGTTAGTTAATAAAGTTGCGTTGGATAGTAGAAAATTGTTTTCAATTTTTCTAGAAACAAATTCCGGAAAAGAGTTGGAGTTTTCAATTTCAGTTTCTAGTAGAAAATATAGAAAACATGTTTGGTTAAAACTGATAGACTTTCATTTTCTATTTTAAAAAATTACATGATTTATTTTTCAGTTTTTGTTATTTCAAATAAGACAATACTTACCATATTTGAATATATTAAACACACATTTAATACGAGATTCAGCATAAAAGCAAACGTAAAAAAATAGTTTTCATTACTTTAATGTACCAAGATCGCAAACATCATTAAAGAACATACTAGAAAAGTCTAAAAAAACTTGGATTTAATCTTATGTGAACATCTTGAATGGTCGAAGAAATACGGAATACACATGACTCTCTATATAAAAAGATATTCCGTCTCTTAAAAAACCTACTTAAAATGCAAAAACTTTTTTAAGCAAAAAAATAAAAAAATAGAAGAATCAAACTTTAACATCTTACTATTTTATATGAAACTAGACGATATATCCGTGTTATACATGAGTTGGTTTTAAAAATGACAAATATTAAACATTAATAGAATATAATAATTATAAATCGCGGAAGGAAAGAGAATTTAGTAAAATGGTGATATACCGCATCAACACCTAGACCAATGGTAGACGTGTCGACGCGAGAGGGATGATAGAAATGTGGTAGCATATTACGAAAAGACGTTATTGTACTTTTTGTACAAGCCATATATCATTACGCTTAAAATTAAGGGCAACGTTGTCAAGTCTTTATTAGTTATAACTAAAAAAATATAATAAGACCACAAAATATTTTTAAAATGATAAAACTAAGAATTTAGTTAAATATGATATTTTAAAATTTATAAAAGATATATATGATATTTATAAATTAGGGTGTGATATTTTAAGACTTAAGAAGAGTATATGTGAAATTCCTCTCAATAATTTTAATTTAAGTTAAAGGCAAAATTTAATACAGCTTTGACTAAAGAAAAGTCAAAAATATATTTCAATTTTTTACTAAAACATATTTCAATTTTTATATAAATTAACTAGTAGGATTGTCTAATAGATTAAATTAATTAATATTACTAATATGATTAGAATTTTGAGTATATTAATTAGGTATTTGTTTAACATTATCTATTTAATTAGACTATTAGAGTTCCACCAAACAATTTATAATCGAAAAGAATCTATAACCGAGTAATTAATGTCTTTGTAAGCTTATTCAAATATTTTTTGAATTTGAATAATCTCTTGATTTAGGGTTAAAATTGAATTGAATTTTGATTAAAAAAAATTCAAAATTGAATATTAATTTTAACCAAAAAGATGGTTAAGATTTAATAATTATAATTTATATCTAAATTAATAGTTAGGATTATTTAATAGATTTTATTTATATTAGATAGAAGAGAGTAAACATACCTTAACACAAAGATAGAAGTGTAGATTTAAACTAAAAAGTGTTCATTTAAAGATATAAAAATCATATGCGTTGCATATGTGATACATCGTCAAAAAATGATAGAGAAATCCCGTCATAAGCGTAATTACGATCACGAGAGCAACAAATAATCGGGGATGACGAACCTTGTAGAGTAGACCACGGCCCGTCACATGACCGGAATGACATGGTGTCATCCTCAATTACTCCATTTATGTAATTCGAGAAAATAACCCATAAATACTTACTTTCCGCATGAGTGTTTGGATAAAGATGCATCTCACATATATACAGTATACACGGGCCCAGCACCAGCACTAAAACTCCATTGTAGCCACATTCATAGCAAACAGATATACCCCAATCCTTTACCATTACCATTAATACTGCCCCCATCATTTGACTCATTCCCGCATGGCTCAAAATCGAATCAAATAAGGCAAAAGGGTGACCATGAAGAAAACGAACCCCTCTATTATTTACTTGTTCTTTTTCCAATTTCGTGTAATTTCAAGAATAATCTTGTAGGAACCCAACACACACACACACTCACCTGGGCTGTAGAGATTAAAGAATGCCTCTTGATTTCAACGAATTTCAAGAGAAATTCTCTACCGGTTTCAGACCATGGCAACGCTCCTTGCAATTCTGGGTCCGAGCTGTCGATATCTACACTGGGTATAAGGTAAGTTAAATTCCAACTAATCGATACAAGTAATCCAAATGCTACTTCTTGCTTCAATTTGAGGCCCTTTTCTTTTCCTTCTTTTGGTTTCTTGACGGTTTTTTTTTCTTTTGTTTTGTTTTCTTGAGTGGATGAATTGTGCTTTGTGACCAATTTTGTCCCAATTTAGAACTTCCATGGTCTCTCAATGCTATGTTTTAGCAGGTGCATAATGTTTACTTGACAATTGTAATCTCAATTTGAGAATTTCTTGGTTTCTTGATGCTTCTTTTTGAGGATGAATGGTAATTTCTTGGCCATTGTTGCTCAGTTTGAAGTTTTTTATTTTTGGGTTTCGTGAAGTATGTTACAGTTGCTGTATTGTGTTTTCTTCTTCTCGTCCCATTTGTTTCTTAATTTTTTCTTTCTTTTATGTCGGTGAATTGCGTATTCTTAGCCATTTTTGTCCCAATTTCAAGTTTTCTGGGTTTGTTGATGCTATGTCTTTTGCAGGTGTATTGAGTTTGAGTTTTCTGACCATTTTTGTGTTATGTACCACTTGAAATAGCTAGTGCATAGATGGATTGTACACTGGAGTGGTACATGTATGTGGTCTGTTAGTTGAAGTAGTTAGACTCTAGTGTATAAATAGAGGTCATGTAACAGATGTTGATTTTTTTTTAAAAATAATGCAACTTCTGAAGAAATTATCAGAAGTAATGCAAGTTTTCTTTTTTTTTTGTCATTTTCAATGCATTTGATGATTGTACTTGGTCAAATTCGGGATCCCAAATTCCGAATTCTTCATCAAATTCGGGATCTTAAATCCCGAAAACTCTA
>JAUEJL010101325.1:0-13233 GCA_032274825.1 Drosophyllum lusitanicum
AAAACAAGTCTTTTGTTGTAAATATTGAATACTACTCTTTTATATGAACCAGAGGGTTCAGTATTACTTTGTAGCTTCCGCTTCTATATTAAAACTCTTCTGATTCTAAAATACTTCTGTTTTAGAGCTTTACTTTTATTTAAGAATTTGGGGCGTTACAAATAGCTTAACTAAAAAATCAACGTTGTTCAAAATAATAAACTAACAAAACTTTAACTAACTAACTAATAGACAAGAAAAAAAGAAAAAATATATACCTAAATCTTCATTGCAAAATAAACGTTTAAACACTCGCACATACACCTATATCTTTAAGGAATAAGACCTCGTAGGGTATAACTATGATAAAATTGTAACTATTGAATATATGTTTAAATTTTATTTGAATAACCCGTTCGGACCTAATTCAAGTATTACCGACTCTTTAATTTTGTTGGCTTAACTTAATTGAGGAACCACGTGGTTTTCTATTATAGATTAGCCAGTGACGGTGAGGGATGAAATGCGGTGGTGGTTTCATGTTTTATTGTGTTCATACCTTTGTTTTTGACTTTTGTATTTGTAATGGCTATTTGGTAAGTATACTAAATTTCAAATAAATTGTTTAAATTCAATGTAACACTTAACGAATCTTGAAATCCCATAATCAAAGGAATTTGAAGGAATTGAGACATTCCAATTCCAATAGAAATTTAATGAAACAATATGAGTAATAGAATGATGAATTTTAATTTTCCTCAATTTTCGTAAACCAAACGGTAGAATTCTGGTAACAAAGAAACGAAGTACTTTGATTAAGGCGCGTTAATCTATTAACGACTTTACAAACAATTGACAAAAAGTAACTTGTAACTATGAGAAAAGATGTAATTTGTCTATACTACATGATGGTGAAGATGGAGATAAACATATCTTTCCTTCATGTAGTGTTTCGTATCTAGAGACAAGTACAGGAACGTCAAAGCCTTACTCTATACTACATCGATGGTGAAGATGGAGAGAAACACAACTTTCCTTCATGTAGTGTTTCCGTATCTAGAAACAAGCACAGGAACGTCAAAGCCTTACTTTAGTGAGATTTACAGGACTATGTATGAATAGAGAAATCATGGGACGGGACGACATGCGAAGAAAGTGAAGCGGGGCATCAATTAGGAAACGCTTAATCATTTAAGGAAAAGTCAAAATTGAAAGAAAATTGGTAAAATCAAATAATCTTATTGATTAATTAACTTTGGAAAATTATATTTTTTTAACATTTTCTTATTTCGTCTTTCTACTCACTAGTTAACATGAGAAACTCTCTTATTCTTTTTTTTCACCTTCATTCTTCATTTTAATATGTGTCTTAATCTTGTGTGACACTTGTTTTTCTTCGTTAACTTTTTGATAGGAAATGCTAATGCCATTAAGGTTTTGTTTTATTATATAAAAAGATATAAACCATTTTATATACCCTATTAATTGTCGGATACAATATTAAATTTTGAGAGAATTTCATTTATGTCCTTTTCAAAACTTTGATAATCACATGTATATCATTCTAAATCTTTAAATTACATCAATATCCTTATAAACCTTTAAAACACTCACATATATCCAAAAACCTAACTGATTTATAACTAAATCATTTAAAAGTTAGAAAATCTATTTCTAATATAATCTAAATGTTAAACCCCCAATATACCCCTTCTTTAGAAATTGCATCATCACCTAAAATCCTCTCACGAATGTGTATATTTCCTTACAATCTAGGTGCCGACTCATCTTCTTGCCATCGAGAACTAAAAGGCTGAGACATTTGATCTTGTTCACGACTGGTGTCGATTATTTTGTTCCTGCAATCGAGAGTTTTTCCCGTCAATCAGGTACGTTCATGTTTATTAGTCGTGTTTAGTAGTCATCCATGTTCTCTTTATTGTAGCCCAAACTGCTCCAAAGTTCAAAATAAACTTCTGCAAGGTGACCTCTTCAACAATGATTATCAAAGCTCCGCTCTTGGCCTTAATCCTTTTGAAATGCAACATATAAAGTATCTTTTAGGCTAAATAACCTGATTGCATACAAACCAAACCATCTCATGTACAAAGACTCTAGACTGTTGCTGTAACTATACAAATCAAAATCTTACATCATTGTATACTCAAATGCAATAAACTTTATGTAAATTGGTCTTTTCTTCAATAATAACATATCACCAACATTCCTCGTAAGAATGACCTTTCTTTATAATTGAAATCATTTATCAACAATAAAATTTCACAAATTCCAATCAGCAATAAAAGTAACCTCTGTAAAAATCGAACTTTAATCCATCATTGGCAAGGAAAGTTGAGCTTCAATCAAACATCAAAATTCTCTCATATCACGAAAGAGGAGGAAATCACGATGCAGTAGGGTTCGAACTCACCCGTGTCATTATATGAAGTGCAGAACATCGGTTTATATGAAGTGCAGATTGTGAACTTGATGAAGCCTTTTCGAACCTGACAATGAAATCAATACTCGCCTTAGGGTTTGAATTGATAAAGACATTTGGGTGCTAGGCTTCAAGATGTTGCATGTAGCTTTAGAATGACACCATGAAATAAGTACTCTCCTAGGATTCGAAATCGATGAAGTCGCATTTGGGTTTTAGGTTTGGGATGTTGCTTGTAGATTTAGGTAATGATGAACGTGTTTTTTAGTGGGGAGGGGGAAGATTAGGTATTTAACTTTTCTTAAGGTTTTAGATAAATAGTTTTTAAATATAAAATGCAGTTTGATTCTAAAAATAATTTAAATATATATGAAGTTTTAAAGGTTTAAAAGCATATAAATATAAATGTAATTTAAAAGATTAAAATGTTATATAAGCATGGATGAAAATGAAATTCTACCATTAATTATGTATCGGCGAAAATCGTGTAATAATCCTTTCAATCGCGTGTATACATTCAAGTTGTAAACGTTTTACTCCATTTCTGCGTCACCTGATCAACATCGTCTTCTCCCTTTTTCCTCCAATCAAATCCCCAAATTGATCGATTTCTGTCTTACGCATCTTAGGGTTTTCACTTTACAATCATTCGATCTTGTAAAGCTCTGATTTGCATATGCCATGTATAGCAATTTCAAAGAACAAGCAATCGAGTACGTGAAGAAAGCTGTACAAGAAGATAATGCCGGAAATTACGCAAAGGCTTTTCCATTGTACATGAACGCTTTGGAGTACTTCAAGACTCATTTAAAGTACGAAAAAAACCCTAAGATTCGTGAAGCGATTACGCAGAAATTCACCGAGTATTTGCGTCGTGCGGAGGAGATTAGGGCTGTTCTTGATGAAGGTGGTTCAGGGCCGGCGGCTAACGGAGGAGATGCGGCGGTTGCTGCACGGCCGAAGACGAAACCTAAGGATGGGGAAGGGGGAGGTGGAGATGGGGAGGATCCAGAGAATTCGAAACTTAGGGCTGGATTGAACTCTGCGATTGTTCGGGAGAAACCGAATGTGAAGTGGAATGATGTTGCTGGACTTGAAAGTGCTAAACAGGCTTTACAGGAAGCGGTTATTCTACCGGTTAAGTTTCCCCAATTCTTTACTGGTTAGTATGCTAAATATGATTACTGTCTTGTATATGGATTTCTAGTTTAGTTGTCTGATTGGGGTTCTTAGAAATTTTGTAGATCAGTGATTAAAGCATCCTTTATCAGCTAATTCTTTATGGTATTAACTGGTTCAAAGCTTTTTACTGTTAAATGTTGAACATTACTATTCCCTTTACCCTCTCAATCCAATTTAATGAACTAAATGACTTATGTATCATGTTTTTGTAGCTTGTGAAATTAGAATAGCAGGGCTTTGTAATCATAATCCTAAGTTTTAAGAGTATTGCTCAAAAGTGTTTTTTGTAATTTCTACAATCTAAATTTAACAGTGGATGTACCACTTTTATACAGAATCTGATTGATTAAGATAAATTTTGGCAATGGATGTTTAAGATAAATCTTGTGGTAGGTAAAAGGCGGCCTTGGAGAGCTTTTCTTTTGTATGGTCCACCTGGGACGGGAAAGTCATACTTAGCAAAGGCTGTTGCAACAGAGGCAGACTCGACATTTTTCAGGTGTTAAATCTGAATAAACATAGTATAATTCAATGTTTCCTCGTGTTCAACCCTACATAGAATGGAATCCTCATCTTTAGGTTTGTTTGTATGTACAAAATGTGGGGACCTTTGGTTTGTTTACCCAAGGCTTCTGGCCTAGTGGTATTGGGGTAGTTTTGGTTTGGTGTTACTCATGGCATAAGGTCACAAGTTCAAGTCCCGTCGTGGACAAATTTGGGGTAGATTTAGGAGCCGTTAAAAAAAGTAATTTGAAATTTAGACTAGTAACTAGTTACACACAACACACATGCTTGTATGTATATATGTATATGCATTTTCCCTAAAGTTAGTAACTTTAGCTCATCTCTTCACTACATATCATTATAACCATTCACTTGTTCATTTTATAGCTTTTCAATTATGGATGCATAAGGTTAAATCCAGGTTCAGAGTGCCTTCAGTCACAGGCAGTAAACTTATGTGTACAAAAATGTTAATTCTTATGGTTTTAATGTTTAACTCCTTCAGAACTTAATCTAGTAAGCTCTCATAGCATTTCAAAATTCAAATATGAATTTTTAAGGTTAAAAGCATGCTTCACTTCCTTCATAGTCTTGACAACCATGAACAAGCTCTTATTGGTACTAGCGTTTCTCACTTATGAGGTTTTTGACTCTAAAAAGGCCAAAAAATTTAAATAATTGACATAGGAACATCCAAAGCCCCTAAAATGCAGGACTTCAATCTAATCAAGATGAAGAATCATAAGGACTTGATATTTGATAAATTAATCATGTCAAGCACACAAACTTTTTAGATCATTTTAGGTTTCTCGGTACTTGTTAATGTGTTTCTCAAAGCATAGACTTACGCAGTTACATATGACATATGATGCTCGAGATGATATTAAAGTAGAATAGAATGGCCTAAATACCTAATAACAACAATAAGAGATGTAGAGGATGGATAAGGTGGCAATTCCATCCCATTTACTTATAACTGGGCTGATTTTGATTATATGGTTTTATCTTCAATGGGTCAAACAGGTTAATCTAAGTTATTGAACTAAGAGAAGGATACATCTCAAATAGGTTGATTGAGTCAAACGGGTTGAACGTCATCCAAAGTTTATTGAATTCATAAAACCTCCAAATCTGATGTATTAATATATTTCTAAAATCATATTTATTTGTTTAATTATTTATCAAAGAGAAAAAACAGATAAAAAGGTTTTTTGGGTTGACTCAACCAACCCATTTTGACCCATAGAAAATCACCCATGTTGCGTGTTACCCAACCCAATAGAGTTTTCCAGTCATTTTTAGAACACAAATCTTATGGTTGAGAATTGAGATGTTAAACATGCAGTCATGCATACATACATACAACTGTTGTGGAAGTTTCTTAGACTTGAAGACTTCATACAATTTACAGGCCTTGTTTACGCATTGGGGTATTTGATAACAATCAAATTGGCAGGGAATGATCAATGGCAATTCACCACTAATCGGATGCTTTTATTAATCACCTAGAATTCGAGAACTAGGTATTCTCCTCGGAAACAAGAACGCAAAACCAAAAACTCCCGACAATGGGATGGCCGGTCCCTAATTAAAGCCGACACCCTAATTACGTAATTAACAATTAAACCCATAATAAAGAAATAATGACTCCTAGCCCCCTGCCAAATAAATAAATAAATAAATCAGCATTAGCTGTAGTCGTTTAGCTCCCTGCAGTGCTGCCAGCTTGTGCTTGCCTTCCCCTGCGAGTGTAGACCTTACCGAAGTGAGACGTATCAGTATTTTACTCGCTCCACATTTATACAACCCTAGTTTTCCGGCCCTTGATATGTTGCAGATGCATTTTTAACTAGATTATTTGGTGCAGGTTATTTTTCTGCGCCTTTGTTGATTCTGCTATTTATTTTTTGCCTATATGACTGATTGGGATCAACATAAATACATTGATAATGAGGAGAAAATTTGAAACAAATTAGTAAAAGTAAGTAAACATACAGAATAGCATATGAGAGCTAGGCTAATTCTCCTAGATAATGGGCTACTTTCAGAGGTAAATGAAGTCTTCATATGATGATGCTTAATTGAACCCTAAAATTTGTATTAAATAAGGTGTTCTTTATCATAGAAGTCATAATCCCCATATATTGAGCTATTTATTTATAATTAGAATATAGTTACTATATTATTGTTATACTATTGCCCTATATGTATCCTAGCAACTGTCTTTCCATGATGCTGTTGCCACATTTGGCTTATTAAATTCTGTGGTTGTTGCTATGTATATAGTGTAATATCACATGCATTGTGTATTCTAATGGAGGCAAGTTCTCTTGTGCTTTCGATTTGCAACTATGGGGTTAATGCTTGCCGTTAATGCCATTGACATTTGCAGAATGAGAATATTCAGTCTTATGCTTAATATGCTATGACTTAATGACTTACACCAGACTGTTGACTTAATGACTTTTTTTTAAAGTTAATTTGAAGGCGGCAATTCTTATCCATGCACTTATGTCTAGTCCAATTTCGGTTGTGTTTTGTCGCAAAGGGTTAAATCCTATGTTTTAAAAGGCGCGAGGCGCTCCGAGGCAATTGGCCACCTGAGAGCCTCAATTTTTTGAGGCGCTTCAAGGCGAGGGATTCATGTACGCGAGGCGGTTATTTTTGCAAAATATTTGAAAGTTATATTAAAACCATACCTCATACACAATTACACGGATAACAACTTAGTAATGATCATCTTTCATAAGTCATAACATCATAAACACAAGAATAAACAGAATGTAAAAAAAACAGATTGTAAACAGATGATCTATAAACACAATTACATAAGTAACAACTTATAAGTAAAAAGGTCATCTATAAACACAGATTAAAGGCATACCTATAATGTAAACAGAATGTAAACAGCTTAAACATAATGTAGAAAATAGAATGTAAACAGGTCATCTATAAACACAAATTAAAGGTATACCTATAATGTAAACAGATTAAAGGCATGATTGTAAACAGAATGTAAACACAAATTAAAGGCATACCTATAAGAATGGATTGACAAATAAGGAAGGACTGGGCTCTGGAGGTGTGAATTAGAGATCGACCTTCAGTAACACCGCAGCAATTAATCTTATTCAACAGTTGAGCAATCAATCAGAGATGGACTCTGGAGTCGTGAATCAGAGATTGACTTTCGGTGTAGGACAGTAGGAGGGAAAAAGAAACACTTTCGGAAGCATCGGCATATTCAAATGGAGAAGAAAGACGTTGAAAGTTCAAGTGTCGACTATTCCAATCTTCGAGAAAGCATCGATATACTCAAATGGACTCTTAAAAAATCGGTGTAGACAATAATAGTATTACAATCGAAACCAGAGCCCCAAGCCCAATCCGTAATCCTATTCGCTGTACGTGAGTCGCCAAAGGCGCTGCCTCATCGCCTCACACAGAGGCACCGCCTCCGACTACAAAACCATCGCCTCGTGTACCCATGACTCCTTGATAGTCTGAGGCGTTTTCCCCGTTGCCTCAGGTCGCCTAGCGCCTAAGACGCACCTTTTAAAACACAGGTTAAATCAACCTATTTGGCTAAAAGGGTAACATGTCAATTGGGTGGGACGGGCTAAAAGTTGTCCAAAGTCTATTTTTGATTTATAGAACCTCCTTAAATTGTTTCTTCAAAGATGTAGATTATTATTATTATAGTAGTTCTGAATGGACAAAGCGTGTGTGGGTCAACCTGGCCCGACCCATGTTGACCCGTACTAAAAGAGACATGTTTCAACTTTCAAGTTGAACCTGTTTTGACCGGTTACCCAACCCGCCCAACATGTCTATCACTCTATCTTGCCACCTCTAATAAAAAGGAACACATGAATAAGTTGGCATGTTCTGACCCATGATCTGTCTTAAAGTTAACAATATCGTATTTCCCGATCTAGAATAGTAATTTATTATGGTGTTCCATATATTTTTATGGTGCTTCTGTTTGGTTCTTTTTTTCTCTTTTTTTGGCATTCACGAACTTAGGCCAATAAGTTGGCACTTGGCAAGTGCCAACTGGTGCTTTCCTGCAGTGTTTCTTCTTCAGATCTTGTTTCAAAGTGGATGGGGGAAAGTGAAAAGCTGGTTTCAAATCTTTTCCAAATGGCTCGCGAAAGTGCACCCTCCATCATTTTTATTGACGAGATTGATTCTCTGAGTGGTCAGCGTGGAGAAGGCAATGAGAGCGAAGCTTCAAGGCGTATTAAAACTGAAATTCTTGTTCAGATGCAGGTGATTCTTGAAAACCAAAAAAGAACTTTTGATTGCTGTTATTTTATCGTTAAAACCTTATAATGATGATTCATACGTAAACGATGAAGTTAATAATCTTGATTGTTTGCAATTATTAGTGTTGCAATATGCCAATAATCTATGGCTTAAACATGCCCACTTAATTTTTTCAGGGTGTTGGACATAATGATGATAAAGTTCTAGTACTTGCAGCAACAAATACACCCTATTCTCTGGATCAGGTTTTTGTGGAGATAAATAACTTTGAGGGAATATTAGAATTCTAGCCTGCTAAGAAATTCCTATTATTAAATTATTGCAGGCTATCCGTCGACGTTTTGACAAGCGTATATACATTCCACTCCCAGATATGAAGGCGCGACAGCACATGTTCAAAGTAATGAAGGCCTCTACAATTATCCAATGTTTGCTGCTCTTTTTCTATTTTTAAGTATTTGTTTGATACAAAATATGATCTTTCATGAAGTTTGAAACCTTGAATTTTAACAAGTCAAATGTCTCAACTGTTTGCAAGTAAATGAACAGGCTGGGCAGGTTAGTTAACAAGTCAAATGGATTTGGTCAAAATGGGTAAACTTTTTTGTATGGGTCAAGGTGGTGTTAAAATGGGTCTAGTTCGGTGGACCTGAAACACTTTCCAACCATCTTCTTCTTTTTTTAATACTTATTTTTAGCATGTAGAACATGATTACAAAAACTATTGTTATTTAATAATAATGTAATGTTTCAAATAAGACGACTTAAGAGGTTGTAAGCATTTAAAATACACTTTGGAAGACTTTCGATCTGTTCAACTTGTTTTCTTTTTTATCTTACCTATTTGATCAGTTAGAGGTGGAATATAAACCGAAGTTAACTCATTTTTATTAATAACAGCCCAAAATTACCACTTCTATTTGCATGTTTATCAACTTCGTATAACATGTGGTTTGATGGCTTGATATGCAGGTGCATTTAGGAGACACCCCTAATAACTTAACTGAAAGCGACTTTGAAGCTTTGGCTCGCAAGACTGAAGGATTTTCTGGTTCTGATATTGCTGTTTGTGTAAGCGCAATTCTTAAGTTTACTGCAAAGATTCCATATAACATTTTACGATTTTGGAATACGTTATCATATACTAGTTGTGGCTTTTGTAGGTTAAGGATGTTTTATTTGAACCCGTTCGTAAAACTCAGGATGCCATGTTTTTTGTTAACACACATGATGATTTGTGGGTCCCATGTGGGCCAAAACAACGTGGGGCTGTCCAGATCACCATGCAGGAGCTTGCTGCAAAAGGGTTGGCAGCAAAGGTAATGTTCTATTCAAAGTTAGATATATCCGTCAATAGACACATCCTCAGAAGATTAATAAACTAGTTACCAGATAAGTAGTTGTATAAGTGTTTGGAAAATTCGGATTATTGGAAACGTTAGATTCAAATAAAATGGAACATATTGCAGATTAGTCCTCCACCCATCATACGAGCAGATTTTGACAAAGTTCTCGCGAGGCAGAGGCCAACAGTGAGCAAAAGTGACCTTGAGGTTCACGAGCGTTTCACAAAAGAGTTTGGGGAGGAAGGTTAAAGAACGGTGAGTTGCACCAATTTATGTCAAATGTATTTTTATTACTTTGTGCTCTTGGATTATTATTATTATTATATAAGTTTGAGTCCGTTCAAGCTCTTTTCAGGTGTAAAACTCAACAAGAAAATACCATGTTTTCCTTCTGAACTAAAGAAAAGTTTAGGTGTGATTTAACTCTATAAATTGTCTGTCTTGATCTTGTAAAAAGATGATTGTGAAATTGCAGAGGACGCCGATCCGTTGACCGTTGATGTCTTTTATCTTTGATTTCCCTTTCCCTCTTCCCCGAGTTTTATAGGCATCTTCTTCCGAAGCGGGAGTGGAAAATAATTACAGTTTTTGTTATGGACTTGTATCTTCTTCCATAAGTAAGTTTGTAGAGGGTAAAGGGGTGTTGATGGCTTGGTTGTGCTATACCTTAAGTCTGCACGTAAAAAGAATTCCCTGATTCGACTTGTTTTGACAATGATTTTATGGACACTTGTAGTTCGGGTGGGTATGCTGCTGCTATATGCATCACCTAGCTTCAATTCTTTCCGCAAGGTTAACCTTGGCTTCAAATGTGGGTCGTGTATTATTAAAATATACCTGAAACCCAATTTAAATACTCGCTATCCGGTTCAAATTAATTTTGGATTAACCAAATTATCTTAAGTAGCTTAATACCCTGTATATAAACATGATGGTGATTAAAGTAAATCTAAATGTTTATCGTATTAAACGGTACTAATATGTATAGCAAAACAATCATAAAGCATAAAAAAATATTGCAATGACGAACGTCACGAGTAATGTTTGTATTCTCCACTAATACAACTTTTTATATAGCGGATATGAATAAACGACAAACATTTTTAATTAGTTTTAATGAAACAGATAATAAAATATGAACAGAGAATATATGAACATGGAATAAATTTATAAATCAATATGAAATGTATAGTTAGACATATCGCTTAAAAGTATCCATGGAGTTCTTTCATTATTTGCGATTGATACTGTTAAATTCTAAAAATGATTGTCATCTGTAGTTCTGATGAACTGTATTTTCATGTTTTTTCTTAAAGATTATACTATTGAAGTTCCCTTTAGAGCTAATGGAAACTGTTTTTTATTTTTCGTAATTGAAAAATAAACAATGAAGTCTATGAGTTTCTTAGCAAATGTATACGTGGAGAAAAAAACAGAAAAAAACATGCTATTTGTTAATCGTAGCAACTTGAATCGTGATTATCTCCATCGATCTCCATGATATAAAATAAAAATAACAAAGAAAGAAGGTACCGAAAATGATATGTTATGGCACCATTTTAGAAAATTGATTCCCAAAATAAAATAGTATTATAAATTGGATAATGAAAATTCTATGTTTTAATTTAATTAAATTGGTATATGTGTTTACATAAACCACGAAAAATATATCTATTAAATAATTTGAATAAATCTTTTTGTAAAAATATTTTAGTGTTAACAAACTAAATCACCTAAAAAATAAAAAATTTGAACAATATGCAAGGCTTAAGGTTTTTATCATAAAAACTAAAAACAACTAATTTTAAAGGCATTTGAGAAAATAAAAGGACATGATTGATAGAAAAATAATAAAATAAGACGATTACATCATAACCTTATTCTTTTAATATAGATATAATATAATATTAATATTAATATTAATATTAAAGATTTAAAATAAGGATTAAAGATAAGAAATTTGATAAAAAGATAACCCGAATTAATTTCAGGTCGACTAGTTTATTCGGGTACAGTTGTTTCGACACCCTTGTACCCAATTATTACTTTTTTTTATTTTTAAATAATTGCTAATTTTTTGTTATCGCCTTTTGTAAAATGAATAACAACTTTACTTATAAAATTTTTTAAAAGTTTTCCAAGTATATATTTGATGGAACATTTGAACTCTTTATACCAATTTTTATTAAATCTTTTAGTACATTTCTACTTATTCTGGTAACATATTTATGTATTTAATCTTTCACAAATTTTATATCCATTTTTTACTATTCTTTATGCCATTTTTATAAATTTTTACTCAATTTGTAACGATTTTTACATCAATTTTAGCTTTTTATAAACATTTTAATCATCAAACTTTAAAGTTTGAATGATGATTATTGGCAGCAAAGTAATATTTAGGAAACTATAGGGGACTGTTTTGTAAAATTTATTACCATTTATGTTTTAAATGAAAAGCCTCGTTTTCTATGGATGTTGTAAATACAATCTCTTTATATCGTATATTGTTATTTTCGAGGCACATCAAATCTCTTAACCCCCTTTTTTATATGTTGTCCGAGAAAAGGAAAAAGAGAGAGGACTTGTGGGTCGGCTCAATTCATCACAAACCGGAGGGGGTGGTAGAAACATTTTAACCATTCTCACTCATCCTTCGATCTTGTTTCTCAATTCTTTTTACGGGGTTTCAAAGCTAATATTTTTATCTTTCAAATGACACAAAAATCAAGAATTTTCATCTACTATAGAGTATAGACCACAAAATCAATATTTAGTTTTAAGTTGTTCCTTTTGCATGAGTTCCTACACTACATGATTGCTTGGTACCAAAATCATGTATTTTTGTCAAATACTTTATATGTCGCTCAAATTTTGATCCCAAAATTTCAGATCTTAGTAAAACGATTTCAAACAACTCAACACAATAGTCTAAGGCTATCTGTAATACCGCTCCTTCATTTCCCCCATTTTTCTCTTAACATTAGCACCAAATCACTCATTCTCACATCTCCCAACTATGTTATACTTATTTTTCTATCCCATAGAAAGAAAAATTAAGAGAGAGATCAATAGAAAGAAATAGGAAAGAAAAAACATACAGAGAATCTGCTTGGTCAACCCAAAAATCCTTTGTTTTGTTAGGATCGCAACCAGGAACCGACCAATGATATTGTCCGTTTTGAGTTGCCCCTCACGCTTTAAAACGCATTAGATAGTAGGAGTAAGATCCCTCCTCCTTATAAGGAGGAAGAATCCTCCT
This sequence comes from Drosophyllum lusitanicum, assembly GCA_032274825.1. Taxonomy (NCBI): domain Eukaryota; kingdom Viridiplantae; phylum Streptophyta; class Magnoliopsida; order Caryophyllales; family Drosophyllaceae; genus Drosophyllum; species Drosophyllum lusitanicum. Next base: position 12,983 of record JAUEJL010101325.1, read on the forward strand.
TACCTCACCAATGTAGGATGCTTCTGCATTGCTACAGGAGCAGTGGGTTTAAGAGTCGCAGATTTGACCGGCTCGAGGGAATGATGTGCCCCATAAACCCAACATCCCCCCCCCCCACACACACATTGGTGCGGCCCCTGATACCAATTGTTAGGATCGCAACCAGGGAACCAACTGTAACATCCTCAAATATGGCCTATTCGTGCGCTTCATTTGGTACGTGAAATTTAATTAAATGAATTAAATAGGAA
>JAUEJL010101336.1:0-13232 GCA_032274825.1 Drosophyllum lusitanicum
GGTTATCATCAAATTCTATGTTTTAGGATAGGCAGAGTTGATTATTAGGGTGAAGTGATTATCTCCCCAACAAAAACTTTGGGCTCTTTCTGAAACGTAGGCCCTGTACGATCACACCTCCTGTATTCCCTCAAAGACACTCTGAGTACCGTACAACCCTAACATTATTTTAATTAAAAAAATTAGACAAGAAGTAATAGTTTTGTATCATTTGCATTCACATATCTCGTTCATTTTATAATTTGTATTGAAATATATGTTGATGAAGGTGGGTAGCACAAGGTTTGTAGCTGGTGGCGGCTGATATGGCCAACGCTATCTTGCATAGAGATGCGGTCCAAATGAGCGAACGGGGTAGGGGTGCAGTTAACCAATATTTCTTGCTTTACAAGATCTCCATTTCTAGCGGTTAAGCCGTTAACATCGGCTCCTCTATAGGATTTTTTGGGCGAGGTAGTAACACCGGTACACCCCTTTTTCAAATCCGATTGGCTTCACCAATTGGGTTCTCCAACCTGGTGTCCTCCCCCCTCTCTTTTATCTCTCCTAATAAATGTAATAAAATAAAATAAAAAATGGATATAATACGGAGTTACATTATACTAACTTTTAGGTTAAAAAATGAAAGTTATATGAAGTTGATGTAAAAGCTGGGTTGAACAACTTATTTGGACACGTGCTACAGACAATCTAAGAGCATACAAAAATTGAAACTTTATTCATTTAATTAGTAATCAATTAAGAGTTTCTAAAATATTTATGAAATTTGATAACTTGGATTTGACTATATGACAAGGTCGGTATGGTGAGAGTAGTAACAAGATAAATATTATTGTTTTATCGGTAATATTATATTATAGTAGAGTTTTTATAGAAAATCTGAATTCATCAAATTCAATATAACATTTTATTATTTCGAGTGAATTGACGAAAAAAATATCAATTTTCCCTTAATTTCTATTATTTTCTTCCTTTGTGTTTAGTTTTTTTCTATTATATACTCCTCAAAATTAGATCCGATATATAATAATAATAATAATAATAATAATAAGAAGAAGAAGAATTTTATCGATCAATAACATTTCCTACAACATATGTAAAACACTTTTTGTGATTCTTTGCTTTCTCATGAAATCAGATCCATTAACGTGAATATACTTTCTCATGAACGTCCCCAATACTACTAGGCTACGCCTCAATAGTATGTCTAATGCATATATATCATATATAAGTTAACAAATATTTTTAGAAAGTGTGCTACTATTTAGCCCCCCTCTCCTCACAAACTTAAATGTCAAATCAAGAATGTTACATTTTCTATATTACTTTTTCACTCACACATATCAAATCAAGTGGGGTTATATAGATATTCAACGGGGTTATATAGATATTCAACGGGGTTATATAGAATTACCCTTTTAAAAAAGATTTTACCCCAAGTTAATTATTACTTTTGTTTCGAGTACTGAAATTCCTAAAAATCAGAGATACGCTGACATATACTTGTACAATACGCATCAAATTCTGTACGTTCTTCTGAATTTGATAATATCCGCTCTGTAAGAAGCGTCTGGTTTTTTATCATAAATTTCCCTCCATTTATTCCCTTCTTCTCATCTTCTCAGATTCCATCCTTAACTTGTCTTCTTCTCTTATTCATTTCCTCTCTCTCTCTCTCTCTCTTCCAAATATAAGAAGACGGAAAGGTCTGTTCTCCATCAGAATATCAGATCAGGTGAGCGTTGAAGGAACCTGAAAATCATCAGTATCGAATTTGGAACAGATTTCGTGTAATTATAACAAGTGATTTTAAAGTTTTATCAGCTGCAAGCGATTGAGAAAACAGTTTGTTACGTTCGGTTAGATGAGAGTTCGATCGTTTTGATAAGTGAAATTTATGAATTCTGATGGATTATTGAGTAGTTTGATAAAGTTTGTGCTGTTTTGCAGGGATACATTAATTGATTAAATCATATATGGCGGAAGAAGCACTTGTAGTGGACGCAGGGTATCTGAAGGAGATAGATAAGGCTCGTCGAGATCTTCGTGCTCTCATCTCCAACAAAAAATGTGCTGCTATCATGCTTCGTTTAGCGTAAGTGATTGCTTATCTTTAATATTATGTAAATTATTTACCGATCTGTGATCTGTTTAATTATTTGATTTACAATCAAATGTCATGGTAAACTGAAATTTCCACGATGTTGTATAAAAATAGCATTCCTCTTTTAATAATTGAAATATATGAGTTGTAATGCTCTTGATACTCATGTTCATAGACTGACCACTTTGTTGCCCCAGATGGCATGACGCAGGCACTTATGATGCAAAAACAAAGACAGGAGGCCCAAATGGATCCATCAGGAAGGAGGAAGAGTACACACATGGAGCAAACAGTGGCTTGAAAATTGCAATTGATCTCTGTGGTGAGTTGTCATGCCTCTGTGTTCTAATTGAATGTGTTTTCTCCCTTTTGGGAACAGTATTGTGATCACCATGTGAGTGACACTTAATCTACTTAAATATAGAAGAACTTGATTTGTGTATTTCATTTCCATATTAGGCACTCATACTTTTAACAACTGGAGATAAAAGTGAGAGGCAATTTATTATTTATGAGTAGAAAAACTTCACTCACGCCCCCAAACTTGCTAAATAGAATCCAATATTGATCCCCACTTGGGAAAACACTCGAACTTTCGACTCGGTGCTAGAAAACCATGTCTTCTGTTGTAACGAAAAAGTAAATACTCTGAGATGCTTCCTTGAAAACTGCTAATCTGACAAGTCCTGAAAAGAAACAGTAGCAACCACGTTGACATGTTTATTTATCATGTCTCAGAATAATATAGTTCCAAGAATCATTTCATGGGGGGAGGGGATTTCATCTGTTCATAGAGTTTACTTCGATTATATGTCAGAAGTGATTTTATTGGGTGGGGTGGTATGTCTTAATCACACATTAGAGAAATAATCAGAAATGCAAGTTCCTTCACTGATTGTTTGATAAGATCTTTGAGATACGATTTCTAGTGATGGTTCAGTGCTTTGGTTTGGAGCACTGGTCATTATTTCTACTTGTTCATGGATAGTCCTTGTGATTTTATACACCAGTTATTATGCACACAGCGCATACACTCTATTCTGTTCAATGCATCTGACTTACGTTCATATTAAAGTACCTCTTTGTCCAATGTATATTTCAAATGTTCCTAATAAAGTTTGGGGTCAATTAAACAACAGAAGAAGTGAAGGCCAAACATCCGAGAGTTACGTATGCTGATCTCTATCAGGTGACTGTTTAAACACCGAATACAAATTTCTTTCTAAGTTTCAAACATGTTAGACCCTTTCAAATCATTGTGCAGCCTTACATGCTTATGGCTTCAATTAGACATGTAATACTTGGATAATTGTAATAAATGAGAAACTACAGATATGGGATCTCATTACTTCTTACCGCTTTAGTCCTGAGACATCTGTTTACTGAGAAAGATTTTCATGGTGGAACTTCCACCGATATAGTAATGAATTCTTAATATCTGTTTTAGTCCATTTCAGAAAACAACTTTCATAGCTTTTACCTGATCAGATTAGTTCTAGAACTTATAATACATGTTAAGATCCAAGACCATATATTAGATAAGTTCTAGAACTTATAAAACATGTTAAGATCCAAGACCATATATTAGATGGTTCTAGTTTCACTTTAAATTCACTTTTTTTACTCAATTATCGATTTATCATAAATGTTCAGCTTGCGGGAGTTGTTGCAGTTGAGGTGACAGGAGGTCCAACTATTGACTTTGTACCCGGAAGGAAGGTATTTAAGATTACATTGAGTAAATACTTGTGCTGTTTTTATTGTGTGCTTATTTATTCCGATACATCTCAACCAGGATTCAAATGTGTCGCCTAATGAAGGACGTCTTCCTGATGCCAAGCAAGGTCAGTTCATGATGAAATTATTTATTTGGATCAGTTTAGTTTTCATACTATGCAATGCTAGATGCCGAGGACTTGGTAGATCTTCAAATTTGTATGTAGAGCACAACAGCTGCATTTCAAACCTTGTCTCACATTCACAAAAACCCAATGATCAAATTAGATCATTCCCTAGAACATAAATGTTAAAGGATCCCATTAGTAAGGCCAAACTTCAGCATTTTCACACTGTTCTCGAGTTTATAAATAAACTAATAAAGGAAATGGAAGGAAAAGAAAGGGGAGGAAAAAAATATTTCCTTTAGAAGGCCAACCCTTATCTCATTGATTTCCCTTCGGTCATCAATGTTAGGTTGTTCTAGCTAGAAGGAAGAAGGTCAACCCTTATCTCATTTCCCTCCTCTCGGAGAGGAAATGTCAGGTTGTTTTAGCTGCGACTGTTGTTAGCTACCATTGTTTTGCGGGGGTAACAACAGCATAAAGAATATCTATAAGAAAGCAAAAGACCGTAGGGGAACTAGCTTATTTTATATAACACAATAAGATATCAATACAACATTTCAATGACTTATTCCACAAATTTCTCAAAACAATATAAAAGAATAGATTTTCATAACAATCACCATGGTTTAATAAGTAAGACAATGTCCCAAAACAACCAACATGTTTTATAAGCAAAACAACGTTGCAAAACACGTTTCAATAAGCAAGACGATGTTCCAAAAAAGAAACATGTTCCAAAACAGTCAACAACGTGTTTTTATTCAATATGTTTCAAAACAATCAAGTTTCATATTTCATTCTCGTGCTTCCATCATTTTACCTAAGATATTCATCCGCATTTGAAGAGGGCAACCAAATAAAGCTCTTGCTTTCTCCGGATGCTCCACTAAAAAAAGATACGCATTTGACAAGTCATCCGATCTCATTCCCATAAGCTCTAATTCTTTGTAGATTTCCTCCTCCGAATAAACACGTGGACGAGAACTTTCCAATACCTTACAAGAAGTAGATAACAAGAAATAAATATGATAATGTTAATGGGACTGAAATGATATGAATGAGCCTAACCAACCAAAAGGTTAGCTCAGACTACCTGGAAGCTGTCAAAGCAACTGAAGCACGGTCCTATCTACGTATTTAAAGATCCAAATCAGATCTTTAAAGAAGAATACGAGAGAGAGACCGAGAAGAAGAATAAATAAATCCAATACCTTGATACTTCTATCTATGGCATCAGCAACATTGTTAATTGATTCCATAATCATAGATGGAAATCGATCATCCTTTTCAATCTTCCTTTTCTTGCTTTTTGAAGAACTTGGAAGCTTGGTTTGTGTAGATACTTGTTGAGCTTGCTGACCCAGGCCAATGTTTGAATGGTCGTGCAACATTTCTCGTCTTACTTGTCGTCTATGCAACATCTCTCCTTGAGTATGTACATTCATACCGTTTCTTTCATGAAATTTACGACGTGCAATAATAACCGCGGCTAGACAAATCAAGTTCGTTGTGGCCAACTGATGACTTATTGCCATAAGATATAGATTCTCATCCATACCAAGTCTAGTCAAGTATCAAATAATTTCTATATTATTGACGATGAAAAACATAATAATAATAACAAGAGAACATAAAGAAACTGAAGAATAAATTGCTTATACTTTTCCTTGTCATTCCAGAAAACAAACAAAACTGGTGATGGTGCTGTTGGCCAAATTGCAATTTTGATCTATAATTCCTTTATCAAAAACTTGAAATAACAGAATCATCCATTTAAAGATGAGCTCAACATGAATCAGTAGAATTGGAAGTTGGAACTAACAAATGAACTAGAAGGAGATCTAGTTTAAGCTATAATTAGCATGTAAACCCTAATAAACAAAAAAGTTTGCATATGAAGAACAAAAATTGAAAAAAATAAAATAAATCAACCGATGATAGCAACGAAGATGGTTGCTGTTCGTGTAGAAAATGAAGCATAATGAAAAAGAATCGCAGGCGAAGCACATTGTAGAAGATGAAGCACAGAACAGGGTCATAGTGGTTGAAATTCTAGGGTTTGCATAGAGTAGAAGATAAAGCACATTGCACCTGTTTGTCTGGATGGGGAAGCACGGAGATAAATAGCAGGTGTGAAATCCGCGACAGCAGTGTCGATAGTAGCAGAAGCAGGGTCGAATGGTCGATGGATGCACTATGCAGGGTGCATGGCAGCATGGGAGAAGAAGCAGGAATCGTGTTTATAACGAAGAATTGGAAGAGCAGGGGTATACTAGTAATTTGAAGTGTTTCCTTCGATAATGAGGAGTATTTTATTTTTATTCCTTTCCTTTTCTCAAAAAAATCTTGACAACATTTTTCTAATATTTTTATTACCTAATATATAGCCATTGGGAACAAAAAAAGAAAATCATCGGGTGTGGGAAACCGACTGGCCAGCCCGGGTGGTGTACGGGTGTTTCTCGGCTGCCCGATTGGCTACTGACCACCTTCGGGTGTAGCCATACGGGTGGACTTAATAGTACCACATTACTACTTGAATACATATTTTTATGTAAAGTGGTTCTATATCTTCCTATTAAATATTTCTAGTTATCCTACTACTTCTTTTATTAAGACAGTTGTCAACATCTAAGATAAGTAAAGAGAATTAATGTATTACGTTTGTGAATCATTGAGAAAATAAGAGAATGAAGTAGTAGGAAATAGAAAATTTCATTTACGTAACATGAAACATGTATCAATTGTCTGATTATTATCCAAAACATGCATTGATCGAACACTGGCTGTGACGTTCCAAAATTAAACTTTTCTACAGGTCCATCACATCTCCGTGATGTCTTCTATAGGATGGGCCTCTCTGACAAGGATATAGTGGCACTTTCTGGTGGTCACACTTTGGTGAGTTTTCTACACGAAGATGATTTATATGCAACACTATTTTGTCATATATATAATAATTATGATTTTTATTTATCTATAAAATTATTAACTATTATCCTCAACCACATGTTCAAGGGTATTATGGCTTAAATATAGACTTTTTGTAATAGAGATTTATAGGACCGTGGACAAGAATAAAAAAGAAAATTTTAAATTTTAAAAACGGAAATCATAACTCATGTTTTTATAATCAACTTTCCATAATTTTCATATTTACCTTTTTATTGAGAATTAAAATTAAAATCGCATTTCTTTTATACATGATAAAAAAGTGTTGTATACAAATATCGAATTTTTATCAAAATTAATACCTTTTTAAAAAAAACTTTCAAATGTAATGCAATTTTTTTCAAGTTTTCAAAAATTTTGTATTCGGTTTTTCAAATCCCGGTTCTCTATTCCCGGTTTCTAGCTACTAGAATCAAGTGACGTGTATATGTTACTACAATTTCTAGTTTCTGTCACATAGAGTATGTAGACACCACACATGACACACATACACGTGGTTTGATTCTAGTGAGACAGCTAGAAACCGGGAATTGAGATCCCGGTTACTCTTCAAAGAACCGGGGTTCAAAAAACCGAATATAACATTTATGAAAACTTGAAAACAAGTGTATTACATTTGAAAGTTTTTTTTAGAAAAGTATTATTTTTGATAAAAATTCACAAATATCACCCTTTCCTACATAGTACATATATATAACAGACCTAGTTTGATCTCGGTTGCAGGGGAAGGCACATCCTGAGAGATCAGGATTTGATGAAAAGCCTTGGACCCAAGATCCTTTGAAGTTTGACAACTCTTATTTTGTGTAAGAAACTAGTAGTGTGTTTCTATTATGTACACATTCATTATCATTTTGAAATGTGATATTAACATAAACTGGTCAAAATTGCATCTCTACTTTGAACACCCTAGTGCACAAACGGGTTAAAAATTGGAATTAGACACTAACCCTTGAAAATAAAATTGGCATACGTAGGGAGCTTCTGAAAGGAGATACTGCTGGACTATTGAAACTTCCTACCGATAAAGCTTTATTGGAGGACCCAAAGTTTCGTTGCTATGTTGAACTTTATGCTAAGGTTTGTGATTTTCTCTTAACAAACACTTGCTTTTATAAATCTTTTAAGTCAATCAAACCAATGTCTTTTTGTGGGCAGGATGAAGATGCGTTCTTCAAAGACTACGCTGAATCACACAAGAAGCTTTCAGAGCTGGGATTCACCCCTTCAGGTTCTCTCATATCAAAGAATGCTGCATTATTGGCACAAAGTGCTGTAGGAATTGCTGTTGCCGCTACTGTGGTCATCCTCAGTTACTTTTATGAAGTCAACAGGAAATAAATGATAATAATAATAACAGGCACCTCATTTAGAAATTTGATGTACTGTATTTGAGAAAGAACATACACATAGAGATAAATCACAAACACAAACACCCTCATGATGATGATGATTTGCATTCAAAATAATCAATACATTGGCATTGCTTGTTAAAAAGCTTATTTAAACTATTGCCTACTATTGTGGAGGCAAAATCTGAATAAGTTAAAGCTTTTGTTGGGTGCTCAAACACTCAGACAACATCATAACCAAATGAAACCTCTTCTACCACCACCCCGGAGCTACTCCACGTCTGTCGTTAAAAGCGGAATCTTACCTTTTTAAATGTGATTCCATGGAGAACAAGTCTATCTCCATCCTATTAGATTAAATAAATTAACTTGACCAGCTACCAATTAAAAGAACTAAGTAGAGTCAGTAAAATGTTGAGCTCCTCAAGCTCTTGGACTAAGAGATGGTGTTATGTCTTGAAAAACCTTGAGCCTCTTTTCAATCTTTCTCTCCACAAGTTTTCCGGTCTCAATTTTCTCAACCAACTTCATCTTCTCAGCAGGTTCAGTGCTCGAACCCAAAACCGCAGCAATAATAGCTTCTTCAAAGTCCTTGCTGTCAGGCAAAAACTCACTCCAATCACCATTCTTCTCAGGTGAGCCCGACCTCCTTCGCGCCTTATTTCCAGCTTCCATTTCTGTATCTTTAGCCATAGTAGCTGAATTTCCAGACCTTGATCTTTTGAGACCCTCCCCTGCATTCTCACTTCCTTTCACCAAATTCGACACATAGAAAGGCTTGGCATCTATATTTAGTGAATTCCCAAGAATACCACCCATCACCGGGTTCTTAGCTCCTTGCCCGTTAAAAACCCTCGAATTTGCCATAATATTTGAATTTGCATTCTCATTGGCATAACCATCTTGGGTTTTACTTGGGTTTGAAGCAGGTAAAGACAAATGTTCTTTACAAGGTTGTGGCTGCCAAAGGGCAGAAGAACCCAAGAATGCATCAAACAGTTTCCTCTGCTCAACTCTATCTCCACCACTATTCATCATCTCTGATTCAAGATCCCTTAGCATCTGTTGTGCTCTCTCATAAGCCTTGAGATGCGAGTCTACTCCTCGTGGCCCGTCCACCACCGCGGGCTTCACTAGCCTTAGAGTGTCCTTAGCCTCACCAAGTCTCCCTTGTTTCATCAAACATATGCCCAAATTGCACATCTTGTTGTTGTCAGGTGCTATCACTAAAGCCCTCCTGTACGCATCTTCAGCTTCTATATAATTGTTTTGTTGCATAAGTGCCCAACCCAAATTCCCCTACAAAAAATGAAACAAATTTTCATTAACATATCCAAACGGGAATCCCAAATTCTATTCTTAAGTCAACTCGAGTTCTTACCAGTAGCCGAGTCGCCTCCTGCTCGACTGAAACTTGAAATTTCTTTCCTTGGGACCTTGCGGTTTTTGTTCGCTTCCCGTTGAAAGCCATCCCTTGTTGGATTAAGAACAACTTGTGCCTCAACAGTCCAATTTGATCATCCAATCTTCCACATCTCTATAAATCACACATCAAATTCGATTCATAAATTCTCAATTAACAATAAAATGGCATCAAAGTATAGTTTGTTTTTAGTTTAAAAAAAATCAATAAAGTATTGAAGTCTAACCTTGTAGAGATCCAAAAGGATGTTATCTAGAGACTCTTGGGCTTGATCTGAGCATCTTCTACGCAAAGACTTAATGGCTTCAATGGCTTCTTCAGCCCGATTCTGTTGCTTCATAACAATGGCCATATCTTTCAAAGCACTATCAACTCTGTCTCCTGCATTAATAGCTGCCCAAAATAATGGTATCGCTCTCTCCGGATCCTTCTCTACCAACTACATAACCAATCAAACCCCAAATTTTTTTTAATATTAATTTAACAAAATCTTCAAAAAATCAACAAACCCAGAATAAAAAATCCAAATTTATTCACAAAAAGCTGTGTTCTTATAGTCTTACTTGAACATTTTTGGCTCTGACATAAGGAGAGTCACCAACTGGGACCTTGTGAGTCACATGGAAAGACTCAGAGCGAGTCACGTTGGAATTGAGTGACTCAGAGCGAGTTGAGTTCAAATTAAACGACTCAGAGCGAGTTCTCAACACCCCACCGCCGATGGGCTTGGCCGGCGATGACGGAGCAGATTTAGTGGGTCTAAACCCTGGCGGAGCATTCCACATATCTTGCATCATCTTCGAGGTTTTTTTTAAGAAATCGAAAATTTATATGAAGATATGTGGGTTTGAAGAGGGAAAATCACTGCTACGACGGTGGCGGAGGCGGACAGATAGAGAGATACGGTGGAGGATTAGAGAGAGAAGTATATGAAAGAGATGGATGGATGGGGAAGAGCGGAGAGACGGTGGAATTTAGCAACTTTTTGATTGCTGAGATTTTATTTTGAATAATCCGACCGTTGTGGGGTTACCGTTAAGTGACTAGCCGTTGTCTCTCCGATTGGAAAAATGGTAACTTGCCATATTTGGCCCCTGATTTTTTTGTCTAACTTCTTGTTTACCCCTTTTGAATTCTTTTTGGACAACCCCCACCCCCTCCAAAAAAAGAGAGAAGAAAAAAGACACACACCTCCCAAACGTGTAGTTTACTTTCTGACATTCTGTGATGTCATTTTGGTACATGTTGAGCATAATCGACGACACTTTGATGTCATTTTGTCTTATGACACATTCATCTTCTGTTACGATATATTTCACTCGGATATAATTTCTTGATCTATAACAGAGTTGTTCCGTCTTGAATAACATTCGAGGTTTAACAAAGAAAGAATTGGTTATATGCAAGAGTACGAAGTTGATGGATGCTTAGAATGACCCTATATCGCATATAAATGGTAAAGGTGTCATGTGAATAGATTTCGATGACGATTAACTTGTTTGAGCCGATAGTGATATGACACATTTATATATTCAAAATTCGACCGTTAACTAATAATTTGCGTATTTGAAATTTGACCGTTAACATTGTGTATCTAAATTTCACGATTAACTAAATAATGTCTATTCAAAATTTAACCATTAACTAGATTTAAAACTATATTCTTTCAGATAAGTCGTTTATAAAAAACTTCTTAACTCTAGAAAATTTAACCATTAACTAAATTAAATTAAGATTCTCTGATGTTGTAGTCAAACATGATCCATGTTCTATCACAAACATAAGAATGAAATATACAAATAGAGTAATTCTTGACTTAAAATAAGAGACATGATCTCATGTTTGTGAGAAAACACGACGAGTCATGTTTGACCACAACATAAAAGGATCTTAACCTAACTAAATTTAAAACAGATAAACATACAAGAAAGTTTAATCGAGAATTTGTTTATTGACACAACCAATTCTAACCATCCAATTCATTTTCTATCGATTTTATTGTCTTTTAATTAAGAAAAGTAAAATAGATGTTTACCCTCCCCTCACAATCAACACGCTAGGAGAAACCATACCGATTTCTTAGAACTCTTCATCAATATCTCGTATCTATGTCAAAGCCCCGTCAACCATGTCAATTTTTTAGAAATGTCATTTCAAGAAATTTAAGCATTATTTAAATCAAGGAACTTGATTGTATGCGTGTGTGTTACGAAGAACAACAAAACTGAAAAACCCCTTTGGGGTAAGTTTCGCCGAACACTAAAGAGAGGATTAAGTTTTAAAAAGATCACTATGTTCGCCGTCTTAGTACAACAATGCCCAAAAAACATTAATTTTGAATTTAATGTTTTGATGATAACAATTTTAATATTGTATTTAAGAAGATATAAATTTTTATAAATCCAATTTAATATATTATAATAATAAGTTTACCAAAATACTTGTCATTTAAATACATAAATGTTTGATCAAAAAATAAATAGAGAGTATTTTTAAATAAAACAACCATACACGATTCAAAAAGAAAAATGGAAATTTCATCTTAAAGTTTTATAAAAATTGATTAAGGGGGTATTCGGCTTACTTATTAATTTGGGAGTTATTTGCATTTTTGGTCCCCTGTTACGAGTTCGGTACATATTAACCTCACTTTATTGTATTTTTTGATCTCATCCAAACTTGGAAGGAGTATATTACCCTCCCCTGTTAATTTGTTCGATTTTCTTTTATTTTTATTATTTACCCTTTATCTCTCTCTCTCTCTCTTATTCTGTGTTCATGAGTTTAATTTTACAAATGAAGAGATTTTTGAAAGAAAAAAGAAAAAGTTATGTGTTTTGAGTTATTTAAAAATTTGGAAGAAAATGGGAGGATTTTGAAGAAAATAATAATAAATAATTAAAAAAATAATTGTATTATTATAAAAGGACCATTTTTTTCCTTACTCTCCAATTCATCATTTCTTTCCTTTCCTATTAGAAACATGAAAAATCATAATCATAATATTTTCTTTTCACTTATTTTCTCTGATTAATTTTCTTTTAAATAATACTCTTCAATCATCTCAAGGTCTAAACCATTGTTCAAACACAAGATTAAGCCATACAAGACTCCATTTTAACCTCCATTTTAATTACAAGGTTAAAGAGGGTCAAAATAAGATTTTTGGAGGTTTCAGGAATCTCGCGCCACGAAGCAGGGAAGCTCGCGCTGGGAGAAATTCCCTGGAAAAATCACTGTGAAGGACAAGCAGCCTCGTGTCGCGAAGCATATAGCTCGTGCCGCGAGCTGCCGTAAACAGTTACCTTGCTGCTTTCAAATGTAGATTTGATCAAACCACAACCTTTCCAACCAAAACTCATTTGCAGCATTAACGAGGGTTTAAGGCACTACAAAGTAACTGTAACACCGTATTTTTAACCCAAAAATTTTCACTTTTAATTACACTGCGGAAGCGTTTATAAACACCAAAGTAATTAGACCTAATTACAAACCACTGTTTACAAAATATCAGTATTACAAAACACGGCTCGTCACAAATACTTTATCAGAGTCCT
>JAUEJL010101347.1:0-13228 GCA_032274825.1 Drosophyllum lusitanicum
ATTTCATGGGATTGGCATTTCAAATCCCCCCAAATACTGTGTTTGGTTTACAAAATCATGTGGGATTTCAAATCCAAAGAATTCTTAAAATTCCCATAGATGAAGCATTTTCAAATCCCTTGACCCCCCTGGTATTTTGAAAACCATGGATGAGGCATTTTCTCCGGCGTCCCTTCGATGAATATTCCGACGAACCATCACCGTCGCTTCGATGTCGTCGTCACCCCTTTCGTCTTCGCATCAATGTCGCCGACGTCGCTTTTGTCATCCACTCTGGCGAAACCCTTCGTTCACCGGCAAAAACCCTTCACCGTCGTCGCTTCCGTTCATTGACAGAACCATCACCGTTCGTCGCTTCCGTCATCCACCATCGATGTCGCCATCGTCGCTTCCTTTCGGCGCTTCCGTCATCCACTCCGTCGCTTTAGTTCGTCAACATAAACCATTCGCCGACAGAAACCCTTCGTTCATCTTCGCTTCCGTCATCGTCGCCGTTCGCCACGTCCGTCGTCGTCGCTTTGTTCACCATGTCCGTCGCCGTCGTTCCTCTTCAGTTGTCGTCGCTTGTGTTCGTCATCCTTCCTTTTCCGTTTGTCGTCCTCCTCTTCGATGGTGGCAGCAGGCGAGGTGGCAATGAAGGTTGTAGGTGTGTTGATGGGGGTTAGTGGTGGTGGAAATCCCACCTGTTGAATCTCATCCAAACACCAGATGGGATTTTAAATCCCTCTAAATGCAAATCCCACCAAATACAAATCCTACATGAAATGCAAATCCCATAAAAAATAATACTTGAACCAAACAGCCCCCTAGGGTATTCTTGTATAGGGGACATCATTTGTGGTGTATCTGAAACATACAAACATCCAGGGGGATGACCATGGTGGCTTTTCCGGCTAGTTTTGTTGTACAAATCTAGGGTTTTCAATAGTTAGGGATGTTGATTTAGGGGTTTCTTTTGTAGATCTATGTTCCACCTAGTCTCTCTATATATGTTTTCTTCTGGTTTGTTTGATTTAATGTTCTTGGTGGTGATAGATGAAGGTGTGGTGGTTGTGGGCTATCCAGATGGTGGTGGGTGATTGAGGGAGGTGAGAGATAGAGACAGGGAGAGAAGGAGAGAGAGAGAGAGTGTGTGTGTGTGTGTATGTGCGGTGAATGATAAAGGTGGCGTGTGGGTGATGGACGTGGTGGTAGAGCTTATGGTGGTAGGTAATGATGGTCGTTGATGTGATGGTGGTGGCGGTTGTGTTGTAGCTCAGAGAGAGACGGGGTAGAGAGGGTAAATAATGATAGAGATGATAAATCTGATTCTTTTTTTCTGTTTTTTTTCAAAAATTTAATATTTTTATAAATAATAAAGATCAAAGAAATTAAAAGGATAAAGTCATTTTGGTTTTTTAGTTAGATTATAGCCCATGGATCAAAATTGTAAGAGGTTTAAATATTTAGAGATCAAAACCGTAAAAACAAGAGTTAATTACACAGATGGTCTTTTAACATATGTCCAAATCACATTCTCGGTCCTTTATTTGAAAATAATACAAATTCAGTCCTTAATTTTTAAAAGTTGAACATGCATGATCCTTTGTTTGTTAACAAATGTTAAATTCTTTAAGATAACTATTTTACCTTTTACACAATCGGTCATTATATATTTTCTTTAATTTTAAATCACTTTATTATTAAATAATAATTATATTAAACTCTTTAAATTGGTAAACTCTTTTAAATTGTTTTCTTTAAACTCTTTTAAAATTTAACATGTTATTTTGTATTATGATTAAGTTATATGTCTTTGTACATTTTCCGACCTTTTGTGGTTTTCACCTAAAACCCAAGAACACTACCACCCTCGGCCGCCTCCGACACCATTTCCGGCATAATCACCACCTTAAATACTATATGGTTTCAGCTTTTATCCTGCACCCTCCACCGGCCCTGTCCACAAATGACAACAAAATCGTATGAACACCTAAATCAATTTTTTAAAATGATTGTGAAACCTACAAAACTAAACCCACTTGATTTTCTGGTCACTCACTAACATAGCAACACCAAAATCGTATGAACACACACATGTACACATCCTAGATCTATACACAAGATAAAAAACAAATGAATCAGCTTTAGGGTTCTCATATCTAGAATGAAAGCCATGAAGAATCAGACCTTGAAAAACATAAAAAATGAAAGCCATGAAGAATAATCATTTTTAGGATTTCCAATATCTAGAAACCATGAAAAAGAAGAAGAAATAACCCTAATGAAAACCTTTGTGAGTCCAAAATCGCATACCTTTGTGAACCCAAAACTCGTAGATGAAGATGAAATGTCGATGGAGATGAAATTGATTAAACCTAAAATCACAAGTCAAGTCGAAAACTTTCATGGTAGATGATACAAGAAACATAATTGGAAGAACCATGGTAGATGAGCAGAAGTCATAAATGGATAAAGTAAGGCACCTTGGGTAGAACCCTTAACATGGCATGAGAGAAACAAAAAACAAAAGGGTCTAGGAGAAAACAATAACCCACGGATCATGAATGATAGGGATGGATTAGTTTTTGTTTTATTTTTGAATAAATATATATTTTGTTTTTTAAATATTATTAAATATTCTAAAGGACCGCTAATGTAATATTATAAAAGGTAAAATAAGTTTAACACTAGTATCGTTAAAATTAATAAATAAAGGGTTCAAATTTTGAAAATTAAGAACTAAATCAGTAAGATTTTTGAATAAAAAAATAAAAAAAAAATGTGATTTAACCATATCCAAAGGACATTCGTGTAATTAACTCTAAAAACAATGAAAACACACGGACCAAATATTAAATTTACTTAATATCTTTTCTAATACGAACACATGTATAACACATATCCTATTATTGTTTAGTATTTAAATAATAGAGATAACACAACCAATTGATAATTGACTTGTCGTTTACAAAGGACGCAGGGTGGATTATCCATAGCCAACGATACCAGAGAGAGGTTCCTCACTCTTCCTCTACGCCACAAAACCCCTCTTCCTCAATCCTCCTCACATGGCGTCTTCAATCTCTGTTTACATTCGACGGTGGCGGTGATGATGATCACTTGCTTCATCACAACGATACTACTTTTCTTCAATCGCCCTTGATATCCATTCATAATGGAAGCCGCGCAACGACGTCGTTTGTCCGTCATCTCTTCTCATCTTCGCCCTATTACAATCACACCCACTTCCCCAAATGTTTCCTCATCGATTCTCTCGTGCTCCAATTGTAATTCATGTTCTGATTCAGAGAAACACTCCAATCTGGAGGCTGATTGTGTTTTCTGTAAGATCGTTCGAGGCGAAGCACCTGCTTTGAAGGTATTTCTGATTTGGGTTTCGCTGTTCGGTTTTAGTTTGAGTTATTTTTGTTTTTTTTTCCAGCTGTTTCGTAATCGTGCATTGTGTATGCTTGATTGGGTTACTTTGATGAATTGGTTATTACTATTTGTTAATTTGCTGAGCTTTCTATTCCCAAAATTGGAGCAAAGACGGGTTTGAGGTTTTTTCACTGCTGCAAGTTACATTGGAACATTATAGCCCTGTATAACCTTGAACAAACATGCCCTTTGAAGGGGAAAAATAAAAGATAAATTCTTTAGGGTTTTAAGGAAATCACAAGGTTATGATGTTGAAGTGATGAACTTGGGGATTCTTATTGATGTGGGTGAATTTATAGATGATTTTTGTTAGGTTTAGGTTTTGTAGTCTATATACATTAAGCAAAGCATATGATAAATGTCTTGCACACAAAGGGACCCCACATGGTATTTATTACTCTAAGAATGTTGTTCATCATTAGTTAACGACCCTCTACCCCCTTCTCAACGTTTTTGGTTTAGATATTACATGACACTCTATTACTCCAAATTTATAAATGCTTAGAGAAGTCAATGAAAATTGAGTGCCACCCTTCATCAAAGACGTTTTTTTTACGATCACTCTTTTTGTATGATTGTAAAGATAACATTTCACTCATGTTTGTTCTTTATGGGTCATGATTTTACTTATGGTTTTATGTCTGATTTAAGTATCGTTATGGCTTTACATATCCTTCATGGATGGCTTCACATATTGTTATCTGCCTGTATATATCACCTGTAAATGAACATGAAGCTATGACGCTCCATAAATCATAAGTGGTTTGTATTTCTAGATTTCAAGGAGAAATCTTTATCCAATTGCATGCACTCAACCCAATTTTTGCTTATCATTAATGATCAACATAATACATTGTACTTATTTTCGGTAAATTTTGTCTTCCTACAGCTATATGAAGATGATGCATGCCTATGCTTTTTGGATAACAATCCTGTGAGCCCTGGGTAAGGTATCATATTTCTAATATGCAATTAAAATTTTCCCCCTTATTATGTGTAGATTTGTTTCTTTAATTTTGGTTTCCATGTGATTGGTAAAACCCTAAAGGCCTAAATAGATTCGCCGAACTATACGACTATACTATGCCACTGTATAATTCTAAGGACGTTTAATCTTGAACAATGATATTGGAAATGCTATGCTATATTGATTCATATTATTTCATTATTAGGGCATCCAAAGTTCGTATCTTTATGTATCTTTACATTATATAAAACACTAGATCATAACTTTTCTTTTCATCTTGTTAGGCATTGTCTTATTATTCCACGATGCCACTTTCCATCTCTGGTAGCAACTCCCCCATCTGTAAGTTCTTATCATGATTATAGTATCTCATTATTTTTTCTACCATTAAAACTTTTTAAAAACAAACTGTCTGCTTTTAGAAAAGATCTGATAAATTTAACAATAGTTTGGTAATCTTGCAGGTGGTAGCTTCCATGTGCTCAAAAGTCCCCTATATTAGTAAGGCGGTCATGAAAGCCACTGGTTCTGGTAATGCATTTTAATCTTTAAATGATTATTTCGTTAATGCTGCATGTTGTTTGCTAAAAGATCGATGGGAAACTTTAAATATCGTTCCCAGAATATTGAAGTTACGCTTTTATAACCTTACAATTGGCATTTTACAGATTCATTCAACTTGTTAGTTAACAATGGTGTGGATGCAGGCCAAGTTATATTTCATGTAAGCATTAATAATTAAGAAATGCTATCAGGGTTCTTCCAATTTTTATTATGAAAGTGAAATTGTTACTTTGCACAATGTTAATGAAACTGATGATAGTCATTTTATTGTTCTTCCTGGTTCAGACACACATCCATATAATTCCACGTAGAGCAAGTGACTGCCTATGGGCTTCTGAGGTATGCTATACACCTACTACTTCCACCTTTGTATCAAATCACTCCTTAGTTCTGTAACTAGTGTCTACTTTCTATTCTTACTGCGTGTTTGGATGCACCTTTTGAAAGCGTTTATGTGCTTTTATATAATCATAATTAGATAGTCAACCTTATAATAAAACCAGTGGTAGAAAATAGTGTCCAGATCTGCTATTTGCAGTTTTGATGATGAATGTTGGCGAGTTGTGACTAATTAAGAAATTAATAGGTAAATTGATCAGAATGGAGTTTTTGGGGAGAAAAAATAGAGACAGTTTGTGGAATGCAATTGAAAGTCTCATAGATTAGGTTAAAAGGATGGGGTAAATAAGTAATTATATTTTACTCATATAATCATTTTTGTTAAAGTTGGGATGAAACTGATTACTTGACCCTTTAGTGATTAGATAATCAGAAACAAAATTTGTTATTCCAAACATTAAAAACTGATTATTGCGACTTTTAAGTTGCAGTAATCAGATAATCAATTCCAAATGCAAATCCAAACACCTTATACCTTGGTACTTCTCGCATCCAACACACGGAAGACTTTTACATGGTTTAATTTGGGCTTTGAAGACTATAGACCTGCAAGTTTAGCAGGCTAATTAGGGAACAAAAAGGGTATGAGCAATGATGTATTTATTTGAATTTGATTGTCATTTTATTTATATATTTATTTGTGTAAATTTTGACAGAGCTTAAAGAGGCATCCACTGAAGCCAGACCAGGAAGCCTTGCATCTTGTTAATAACATTAGGCAACAATTGTCATTTGTGGATGGGTTTGAAGACAGCAAAGATCATGGAACCACTCTCATTGGAAGCTAGTAGTCTGCCACTCTCACTGGGTTGATTCCTTGTTTGTAATTTTATCCAAACATTTTTATATATTGTTTGCTTCTTTACTTTTCTATTTTCTATTGAAGTTGGTTGATTGTACAAATTGGAGGAGGTGCAGTGTGTTTTTCCTGGTTCCCATTTGGGTTTTTACAGTCAGTAATTTACTCCATCACAGTTGAGAATCCTATTCCGGATATAAGAAAAACAAAAAGAAAGACGATCCCGGCGTTAATCGCTAAGACCATGCCCTTAATTATCTCCTAATACGCCACATAACTTATATTCGAATAATTACGAGGAAAAATGAACAATCGCAAAGTCAAACAATGAAAATCAACACCAGGGGACCTTGTGCGTGAATATGCATATCAACACCATCTTGGTGTCCCCTAATTCTACCCGAGCACTTCCAATTGCTTCGGATTTGGTTTTTGGGGTTTTCAATCAATCATGCGGACCT
Organism: Drosophyllum lusitanicum; assembly: GCA_032274825.1. NCBI lineage: Eukaryota > Viridiplantae > Streptophyta > Magnoliopsida > Caryophyllales > Drosophyllaceae > Drosophyllum > Drosophyllum lusitanicum. The sequence continues at coordinate 6,611 of JAUEJL010101347.1, forward strand.
ATACATGTATTTGATTTGATAATCCTAAATATGTTTCAACATCATTATACCGTCTTTTACAAAGTGATCAACTGGAGTGCTTGTGCCTTAGAAATTGCCATTGTGAAGGATTCTTGTTATCATAATCTCAAGCTCTGTAGTCTTATTCAGAGTATCAAAATCGTGAATAGATTATTAAATATACAATCAGTTGTAATCCCCTTAAACTTTCAAGTAGACTATGGATGAAGATTGAGATTAATAAAAATTACTATATTAATCCTAACCAATTAACCTTGATAAACCATGTTATCCCTTTCACATGTTCTTTTACATTCTTTTATATTTTTAAAACAAACACACTCATAAAAAAAAAAAAAACTCCAAACGAAATCTATAGCATTCTTGTTGTTGTTATTATTACTATTATTAATAAATTACTTTGATCATTGTTTCTTCTAATAAAATTATAAACATTCCTTCCATACCCTTAAAAAATGCAATTTTTTTCATTTAGTAGATTTAAAGAGTTCCAATCTATTTTATACAATTATTTTACTTGCTATACGTAAAGTATAACAAAATGAAAGACAAATACAACTATATTAGGGACGAGCTTGGTTCCAAAACCGATCCGAACCTAAAAAACCGAACCCGAAAAAACATAAAAGTTAATCAGCTCGGTTAAATTTCTTTACAAATTCATATCCGGTTTCAGGTAAAAACTGAACCCGGTGAAATCGGAAACTGAAATAAGAAAAGTATAAGAACCAAGAACCAACAAAAAAAAGTGTAAATCCGCTAGACATTTATTTAAGAAAATCGTTTACTTTTAAATTATAATCTAATCCAGGGATATACTCATATACATAACATTCAAACGTACCTAATCTCCCTCCCGGCATTTTCGAGCAATTTTCAAAATATTTTATGAGATTGAATTGATGGTTTAACTTATTAAATTTTGAATTCCAATTTGTTTCTATCAAAATATTTAAAACATCCATCCAACCTTATAATAATATCTTATCTATGGCATGATATTTTCATTTGCTTTTATTCGAACAAGTCTTAACAAAACACATTTGATAGAGAATAATACATATAATATTAATTTTAAAAAAATATATAATATGAAAAATTAATCGGTAACGTTAGCATCACCTAACTTAGGTGATGTTATATTATCATACTTAATTACTTATAAACCACTTTAATGAATAAATACTACCCTTCATTATACTTCAGATGATATTAATATTACGATCGTATCCTCATATAATATTATATTGAAAAGATAAATAATAAAAGGATTACATTTTGAAATTTGATTAGTGAATTTTCAGCCGGAAATTACAGTGCAATTATCTCGGTAAGAACTAAATGTCCAGAAGTCGTAAGCGTTGACTGTGTAAACGCAAATCAACGCTAATCATTGGATGCTAATCTAACGGCAGTAGTTTCCAACTAAAATAACAGACCAATAATATACGTTGAACAAACAATTACGCTGACCTGTCGACCAATACGACGCTTTGTTTGCCCTTTTCCCCCGTCATAAACCACCCCTTTTTCTTTTTCTAAAAAGATCTCAAATTTTCAGAGAGAAGAAAGAGAGACACATAAATTGGTTACGGCGATCACGGTGGACGGAAATCTGTATATAGAAGTAGAAGAGATCGGTGATCGTGAAGGGCGTGAGTTCGGCAGCCATGCAAGCAGAGCAACTTAAGCAAGATGGAAATCTTTATTTCAAGAAGAACAGATTCGGTGCTGCTATCGATGCCTACACGGAGGTTTTTTTCCTTTAAGTTTTAATCTTTATGATGTTTCATTAGTCATTATTGCCATTATTATAAAGTGTTCAACGAAATGTCTCTATGGACTGTTTTTGTTTTTTTGCTTTTTTTTTCAGGCAATCGCGTTATGCCCTAATGTTCCAGTTTATTGGACTAATCGGGCTTCTTGCCATCGCAAGCGAAAGTACGTGTGAACTTTACCCTTTTTTCTGTCATTAGGGTTATGGTTCTTGCTCTTTCGTAAAAGACAGCAAAATTAGATTAATACAGTTAAACCAAGTACTTTACAACTTCAAAAATGAAGTCTACGTTATTTAATTTGAAAAAGTTGTGACTTTTTGTAAAGTAGTACCCAAGTTCTAAACTTTGGGGAGTTTTAGAGTTATCATTTCTGAAGTTGGATCGTTGGAACTACGATGATTTTGACCTCCAGAGTCAAAATGTATCCTTTTCTTTGGAATCGAACCGGCATGGGTTGTGCTTATAATTTTAGGCAATGTTTTGGTTTTGGGTCTGGTGTCTTATATTTTGTATTTTGTCTATGGTGTTTCTTATGAAGTGATTGGACTAGAGTTGAGGAGGATTGTCGGAAGGCTATTCAGCTCCATCATAATTCTGTCAAGGTATAAGTCATCAAACAATTATAACGAAGATAGATGATATATTCTAGGGAAGTAGATTCTTGCAATCTGAGCTACATTATTTAATTTGCTTATGTGCAACATAATCTTCCTTTTCACCACTTTAAAAGAAATTGCGGTATATGTCAATGGCAAACGGTTTCCAATTTGAGCATGTGGACTATAACCTTTTCGTTCTATGTATTGTTAGTGATTATTGATAACAAGCAATAATCAGAAAGAAATAGAAGAGGATATAACTTGTAGAATTGGGATAGAAAATTATAAGTGTTAAAACAAAGAGATCAAAACAGAGAATTAAGATGTTACAAACCCTCAAAAGAAGTAAAAGACCATGACAACCCAATATGACTAGTAAATAGTAATCCACCATGAATATAAGGTTGAAAGATGATGTTTGCTCAACTACATCGTATACAGAAGGGGTTGCCTTTTTTTGAAATCTTTATAAAAAGCTACAAGCAATCATAAACTTATAAAGAATATTGTCAATGAATCCAAATTGGTAACCAATTAGTGTTGGAAACCAATGGCGTGCTTACTAGTTCTAAATTCTACCTGTCACAATATCCTAATAATTTCTCAGGTCTCATTATTTTATTTAGATGTGTGTTTTCTCAAATATTTTTAACCTCCATTGCTAAAATCTTTTTTCTTAGCACTAGGATCTCTCATATCGAACTCATCACTAAATTGCCTTTTTAGGAGGTTGTAAGCATCAAATAATCAATTCATTTTGTTTACGTTATCTGCTCCTATTTATGAACTGGGAATTTTTTTTGTTAAGATGATCACAATTTATATCTCTTCTTTCATGAATATTATGGAAAGATCACCTTTTTGCCCTCAGTTCAAGTTTCTCCTTCCACACCCGATGACGATTTGATGACAATGATTCACCAAATGACAACTTGAACTGGAATTGACAGCATGATAATATCTGCATAGGTTTATAGCGTGGATAGACATATATACTTGCTATTCGTAAAAGGCTTCCTTCTAATATCTGGTTGTGAATAGGTTGACTAACAAGGTGAAAATGCTTTTCGAGTTGCAGGCTCACTATATGCTAGGGCTTGCACTAATAAAGAGAAAAGAATATGTAGAAGGAATAAAGGAATTAGAGAAGGTATCAAGTTTACTTACAGTTTTTTTTTTGACTAATTTGTAAAAATAATGGTAGCTACCTTATATGATGATTAAATTTTGCATTAAAATGAATGCAGTCTTTAGATCTTGGGAGAGGAGAAAATCCTCATAGTTATATGGTGGAAGAGATTTGGCAGGAGCTAGCCAGAGCAAAATATCAGGAATGGGAGCGTGATTCCACCAAGCGATCCTGGGATTTGCAAAATCTCAAGTATGTACTTTTGTTTTTGAACTTGCAATGAATCGATTAGTTTTTTGTACACGTCTTTTTGCACCAACACCTACTTCTAAGTCGTGAAAATTTCAACACATTGCCTTTGGCAAAACCAGGATTCAACCATGGTTGTAAATGAAAAGACATTCAGTTACAGTTGCAAGTAAACCACCAAAGTAAGTCTGTCATGTGAAGCCCATTAGATCTTTCTAAAGAAGCAGCGATCCATCAAAATCACATAAACGAAGTAGAAATTGTCAAGTATATACTCTTTAAGTATGGCCGGGTTGGGTAACGGGTCAAAGCATGTTATGGTTGTTACATGTCACTTTTAGTGCCGACCTGGGTGTGTTTGGTTGACACTTAGCAAGTATGTGTTTGGTTGACACTTAGCAAGTAAACACACTTTATAACCTGCTGTAGAAATTCACAAATAATTAAGGTGTTATGATTACCAAAATAGTATTATTACAATGATAATAATCTATCTTCTTGAATGAAACGATTTAGGAGGTTCTATGCATTAAAAGTAGCCACCTTTTAGCATTTTTTATTTATTTCATTTTGTTATTCAGATAGGACCAAACCCATATGTTCTCGATAAATGGTCAAATTTGCCACCTTTATATGTTACCCTTCGATGTTAGCAAGCCTTTGATCCACTTAAGATTATTTTCACTTATCTTTTTCATTAATGTTTGTATCGTTGTGGCCCAGGGAATGTTGTGACATAGCTCTTGAAGAAAAGTATTTGCGTGACGTCACTCAAGAGGAAGGCTTTACTGATGAAATTACAGATTCTACTTCAAAACAGTTAGAATCTTTGAGTTTAGTATTCAGCAAAGTTGCAGAATATGATACCCCAAAGGAGGTGACATTTTCTTGTGGGATTTATAGTTCATCAAAACTTGTTCAATGTTTTGTTTTTGACATAAATTTTTGTAATTTCAGGTGCCAGACTACCTATGCTGTAGAATCACACTTGATATATTCCGTGATCCTGTCATTGCACCAAGTGGTCTTACATATGAGAGGGCTGTCATTCTTGATCATCTCGAGAAGGTTTGTCTTATTTGATCTACATTTCGCTAAAGTATGCCCATTAGTTAATTTCAAAAGTCTGTTCTCACTTTAACGAATATGTAAGTTATTCTCAAGTCTTGTTTTTCTTACATTGTGTTATCAATGACAGGTGGGAAAATTTGATCCAATTACGCGACAACCTCTTTTGGCATCCCAGCTGGTCCAAAACTTGGCAGTAAAAGAAGCAGTTCAAGCATTTTTGGGAAAACATGGCTGGGCTTACAGGATGGACTGAAAGATGGTGTGGCTTCTTACTTATAGACATTCTTCTGATCTTCTCCATCCGCACCGGTTATTATCTCGTATTATGGGGGCATTCTTATGTTCTATTCCAATGTCCGTCTCTCTAATTTGTACTAGGGGTGTCGAAAATAACCGTTACCCGAATAAACCGACCCTTTATTTCGGGTAGCTAAATTCGGGTATTCGGTTTACCCGTTATAAATTTGGTTTGGGTAGCGGGTTGGTTATTTAAAAATTCGGGTATACCCGAATACCCGATTTTTTTTTTTTTTGGAGATGTTTTAGCTTTGATTGAAGATGACCGAATTGATGTTTTATTTTATTAAGAAATATATTTTTCTTAATGTTTTTTTGAATTGATTACGTTTTATTCATTTCAACTCAATGTATGTATGTTTATATCTTCTAAAATGGTTCAAAGTATAATTTACACCCAAGATTGGGATACAATAGATGAGATTGATAAATGTATTAGTTTTTCATAAATAATTTAATGTATGTTATGTTACATATTACTTTTAAATTTTTTTCTCTTTTTTATGTATAGCTGAAAGAAGATATTTTTAACTAAATCTCGGATTGGAGAAATATATGAAGGTAGCAAGATAAATGTGTAAGAAGAATGAATATTTCTTGTGAAGCTTAACGTGATTTAATTATGTTTTAGCACTATACGTGTTGAAGTTAATACATTAATATTTTTTTTAAAGTAAATGAAGATAACATCTACTTAGGTAATGTTCTTTTGTTATGTTGAACTTAATATCCGAATTAATGCATTAATATTTGTGAAGTTTAACTCGGTTTTATCGTAATTTTAAGGAAAACTAGATCTGATTCTTAATCAGGTAATGTTTCTTTGTCATGGTGACTTGTACGTTTTGTTTTGAAATTTGTTTATTACTATGAATGTTTGGCCTAAAAATGTAATAAAAAATGCTATATAAATATTCCATTTAAATACTTGGCCCAAAAAATCTAACAAAAAGGCTCTAAATCGGTTATACCCGAAACTAACCAACCCGAACCGTACCTGAATTCTAACTATACCCGATACCCGTAAAATAGAACGGTCCGGTTATCGGTTATATTATCTATACCAAAATAACCGTTCTACCCGACCCGAAAAATATACCCGAAGAACACCCCTAATTTGTACATTATCATTGTAGTTTTAGACGGTTTTTTGCTATGCTAAAATTGCAACATATTGGTTCTCATGATTGTACAGAATTAGGGAAATCTTATTAATCTTGAATTTGATTTGTTCTTGCCCCAACAGAAGGAACAAGCAACGGTTGTGGATTTCTACCGTAGTGTCAATTTCGGTTACTGATTTCTTTTTTCAAAGGAACATTTAGGGAGTGTTTGGTAGAGAGAAAAGAAATGGGGGAGAATTGGTTTCTCTTGTTTGGGAGAAATAGTTACATACCATTATAGTTTTGGGAGGAGAAATGGTTTCTCCACCCATTTCCATTTCTCCCCTTCCTTTGTATTTTCATTTCTCTTC
>JAUEJL010101358.1:0-13228 GCA_032274825.1 Drosophyllum lusitanicum
TCCATTAATAAACTTCATATGTAAATAAATAAAGTAAATAAAATTAGAGAAACGGTTAATAATCATAAAGGACAAACCAAAAAAAATGTTGTTAAAACAATAAGCTTATCCTAATTTCAGAATATTCCAATGGTTCACTTAAAACCAATTTCTTACCGTGAGCAGACCCAAAAAGCATATCCATCAACAATAGCTACAAGAAAATAATCTAAATGACCTGCCACCTCTTTTCATCGGTATTGCATTGAGAAAAGTGGTTGTCGTGATTAAGAGTAGAGTCACTTGATAGTATCCAAGTAGTAAGTGTGATGGTGTTCGAGAGGTCCGACATAAATGACCTGGCCACCTCTTTCCATCAATAATAGCTACAAATAACTGTCTAAGGTAGTAAGTTTCAATAGGGCTAATAGCATGACAATCTATCTCTATTTTATAAAATAGTGATGAAAATAATTATGAAACACAACCCCTGAATTTTTGTTCATGTGGAGCTACATAAGCATATATATTGATGGATAAACAAACTATGGCAACTAAGGATTAATGTAAACATGAATACATGATGCACGAACAATTTGAGATGTGAAAAGGGTGCTCAACATACAAGATTCCAATAATCAAGAGGGGATTCTACTAAGAATCACATACATAGTGAAACTGAAAGTAAACCATTTTTAAGTGCTCTTTATTATTTATAGTATGAAACATTGTATAGTGAGATAAAATGTAGACGTATATACTTCTACTCGTAAACAGAGAGATCGTTTTTCGAAAAATCTCTAGAGTTGTGTTCAATAAAGTCCATTTAAAATACATATTCTAAAATTTTAATATTCAATCACAGGTGATTCAGTATATAATCACATGTGATTTGTAAAAGCATCGTATATGAATTACGAAAATGTCACTCCGCCCAAATTTTTAAAATTTAATCTGAACCATTCATGCCATTGATCCAAAGACTAAAATCAGTCTCTTAAAACTATAAATTAATTATGGACTACATTCTTCAAAATCTCTAACATATTAACTTATCAATATTTGTCCGGATAAAAACACAAACACCATATATGATATAACTACGTTAATATATAGTAAACTGTTTTGCCTTTGCCACAACTACACGTGTTACTTTTCCTAGTTCTTACCTATTAACGTGTCCCTGCACTGTTTTCCTATTATCCTCTCTTCAAAAACACACTTATCACAATTAACACCAATCTCAACGTACAATGGCTGATCGGCATAATAACACCGGCCAAGGCCAATCTAAAAAACAACCAAAGGCTACCATCATCATTAGTGATGGAGGAAGCAGATCATACTTTCCTCGATCCTACTCAGCGGAATCAACCCAAGTCATGGGGATTAAGGCCTTACTCGTCTCCACTGGAATCTTGATCATTCTCACCGGCATCACCATCACCACCACCGTTGTCAGCCTCATGTTCTTGGCACCAATTATCATCATCACCAGCCCGATCTGGGTTCCCACCACTATCCTCATGTTCTTCACCGTAGCCGGGGTATTGTCTCTTTGCGGGTTGGGTCTAGCGGCTGCCGTCGTTCTGTCTTGGTTGTCCACTTACTTATAATAAAACTCCAGAATTTTATTAGCTTGCCCATCAAATTTACAAAAGTAATGAAATTTGAGTACATATTTTGTTTCTAATTTTGTGCATGATTCAAGTGCTAGCTACTATAAGATAAAAGCAACAAGAATAGAGACACGTCAAATCAAAGTTATACAATCACACTAAATAGAAAAATTAACAAACCTTCTCTATCCTACAGAGAAATGATATGATCTAACCCACAAGATCTTATAATTGAACCATATCATTACATGGGATGATGAAGCTCTCAGACGATTCAACCAACAAACCTAGAGGTAGCATTGATTTGCAACCTAGCTAAACCCAAATCAAAAGTAGCACTGATTTTCGAAAGTACCAATTAATGAATGGATGGTGTAGACGTGGCAGAATTGAGACGTAGATAAGTCGGTTTGTTCATCGAAAAGGAAATGAAGCTTACATTTTTGTTATAAAGTTAACAATTTTGAAATGAAGCTTAATTTATGATTAAGTACCGCAGGTTTACAACACTTTATACTTGAGCTATTGCTTTCAGAAAAGATAGAAACTCCACCTTTACGGGTTTGTATCTTGAAAATTATTTGTATACTCTAATTTAATTAATCACGACACTGCTTGGTTGAAAATAAAAATGTAAGTTTGGAATTGTAGTTTATCTTAAAAGTACAGCGAAAGTGTTAGACTCAAGATGTTTTCATCTTATCATTTTAGAATAGTTTTGCCTTTAGTCGTATTTCCTAAAAGTATATGGTATATTGTGAAAATACCGATAGGTATATATAAACAATGTAATTAATCATAATTTTTTTAAGCATTTCAATATTATCTTTTTGTTTGTGTGTTCTTAGTTTTGCTCTCATGATTCATACTAAGTTTATACCTATTATTGTGGATTTGCTTCAATAACCAATAATATTTGATACAATTCGAAATATACAATTGGTATCAGAGCCAAGAGTGAATCAAAAAGTTAGTTTTTTAATCAAAAGATTGAAAAAAAAAGGATCCAATGTTTATGTTCATCGCTGCCGCCGTGAATTAATTTGGTTGACCTAGCTGCCTGCTTGGTTGAATTAAATCACCTGTTTGCTTGCCTGCTTTAATTAATTCTCTTGTGATTGAATTAATTCTCCTACTTGCTAGCCTGCTTATAATTTTCTATTCGGCCGTAGTTTATGAAGAACCCTTTTTTTATTTTGAGTATTTATGTAACGTCCCAAAATATTTTTTTTGTGTCATACACAACAGATTCAAATCATAAATTTCATAATCAAAAGTAAGTGCAACGTATAATAATTACATCCCAGTCTTAAATCTAATACTGTTTGAAATATAAAACAATAACTGTGAAAAAGGAATTTAGTTTGTTAAACCCTGCGGAAGCAATGCTGATGATGAGCTATCACTAACGTGCTTGAGCCCCGCCATAGTCACCCCCTGCAAAACAGGTTAAACAACAACTGTAAGCACAAAGCTTAGCGAGTACACTACTTATAATCAAAATAGTTCATCACTAGGCACATTGCTCATACCCACTACCGTAGTAAGTGGTCTCATCATACCCGCCTACCAGGACAATCTCATCTTACCCGTTGCCGGCGCAATGGTCTAACATACCTGACACCGAAGTGTTGGTCTCATACCCGACACCGGAGTGTTGGTCTCATACTCGTTACCGAAGTAAACGGTCTAAACATACCTGTTACCGAAGTAAACCGACTAAACATACCCTTTACCGAAGTAAACGGTCTAAACATACCCGTTACTGAAGTAAACGGTCTAAACATAACTTTCATGTATCTCATAACTTTATCACTTAATTACACATGGTCCATTGTATACGAGTCTATCTAGAATGTAAGTAAGAATACTCACCTAGCCGTAGTTAGATCACGAGTATCAGCAAATTACAGAATTGCAGAATCAACAAGTCTGGTAGCAAGAGCCTACAACATAACTTACTGAATCAATACTGGGTATGAGTCCCCGGTTCAAGTTACGAAATTACTAAGTCCACTAAGTCGGACCCCACTCCAAGGTCGGACCAGATGTAGGTTAAACCAACACTCTAAGTTGGACCCTTCCCTAAGTCGGACCGACATAGGTCGGACCGACATAGGTCGTACCGACATAGGTCGAACTGACATAGGTCGGACCAACATAGGTCGGATCAACATAATTCGGACCAAGGCTAAAACTCATAAGTCGGACCAAGGCTAAAGTCAGACCAACTTCGTCTTGGTCGAACAAAAACCCCTGTGACTCCAAGACACCATTATCAAAATCAAACTCTTTCAAAACTCAGTCAATTTAGTTCATTTTTGTTGCAAACCATTTCTCCATTCATACAACTAAACCCTTTCAATTTATACATGTTTTTATCCAGGTTTTGCTCTCTAAAATCTCTCTCTCTCTCTCTCGGCTTTCTCTCTTTCTCAAAAGGTGTTAAGCAGACAAAAACATCCTAACTAAACAAGCTTAAATCCATACAAAACTATACCTAAATGATCATAATGAGCTTAGAAACATTACCTGATAGTTCCTTTCACAATTCTTTGAAGATTGAGTGAGGATGAAGGTCCCTTAATCTTCCTCTGTTCTTGGACTTTGATACACACGCAGCACACACAAGCTTCTTTGAGTTGAATAGAATAGTGGAATGGTTCTTGGGGGCTGAGCCCAAATTCTTATTTATATACATACTTTATAAGGCTTAGGCCTACCACACATCCTCAAGCCAAACCAAATTCTTTAATTAGGTCCATAAACAACAATCCTTTATTTATTAGTACTCAATTGAGCCTAACAAGACTAAAACTTCAATCCATTAATTCAAAACACAATTTATACATAATAATAACCATACTGGTATTACACTTTTATTTATTTCGAAAATTGGGTATTACAATTTAATTCATATTGATTATTGGGGGTGTTTAGTTTGATGTTTATTTGAAGATTGGATTGAAATCATTTGATTTGAATTAAAAATTAAGTAAAAAAGTTGCTTAATTTGAGGGATTAGGTTAGTTTTTTTTAATTGTTCAAAAGGAGCCTTAGAATCGCAATTGTTCTTCACCAATTGAATCGCATTTGGTTTCAATTGTATTTCTTATCGCAATCGCACTTGGTATTTCAATCATATTTGTTGTAATCGACTTTCCACCTTGAGTTCTTCTAACCGCGTTTCAGAATCCCATTTTAGCAATTGTAATTTACAATCGCAATTGCGAATCGTGATTCACCAATCCTAATTCTGCAATTGCAATTCCCCAATCGTAATTCTTCAATCGCAATTCCCACCAATTGCATTTCATTCAATCACAATTCATCACCTTTACATTCCCCTCAAAGATCCATTGTCAAGTATCAACCATGTTTCCTGTCAAAGAAGAAGAAGTTATCAAATTAAAGAAGGAGATAGTAGAAAAGAGTGAATATCTTCTTCTATATGCAGACTATGCCAATAAGCAGCAAAAGAGAGCAGATGATTTGGAACAAGAAAATGCCAAACTTACTCTACAACTTTCTGAAGTGACTAAAACACTCCACATATCAGAAAACAAATATCACGAGTTTGAAATTGAAGAAGGTGTCAAGATAAAAATCTTGAGCAACAATTGTTGGATATTCAAAGCAAGTCACATTCAGAAAGCATAAATTTTGAGACTGAAAGGAATCAGTTTGTGCTACAAATTCAAAAATTGAAAAATGATTTACAAAATTGTGTAGAAGAAAAGGTCATATCTTCTAGTTATGAAAAAGTTCAAAAGTGTAAGTCTTCCAAAGGAAAAGAAATTAAGATGGCACCTGTAATAGTCCATGCAGATGAATCATAAAAATCCGGGAAATACCTACTCAGAGGTTGATTATTCTACACTCAAACCAACATAGAGAAATTTATAAAGAAGATCAATCTTCGGAGAAAGCTTTGGAATGAAAGTAAAGATAATTCTGAATGAATGAAACATCAATGTCTTCCTCAAAACCATTATGGCTTTCTTTATCGTTTTACTCATCATGCTTACAAGAATTGTGTTGCTTGTCGTGATATGAACAAGGCCGCTCATAACTTCGTGAATCATAACTCTACTCATCTATTTGTGCGTGTTAGTCAAACAAAACCATTCTTAAATGCTAAAATGAATGCAAAACTTCCCACCTTGCCTGAGCTTAAATATCCATTTGTGGTTCGCTCCGTCAAACATCTCTTAAGACTTTCTAAAGATTTGCATAAAACCACATCACTTTTCACTGGTTATCTATCATAAGAAGATATATGTACGAAAAATCGAGGGGGAGCAAGGTAATGAAAAAGTTTCAAGTCATTGTTGAAGATCAAGAGCTATATTCGAGTGGGAGTATTTTTTTTTTGCTTGATGAATAGTTACAAGGATACTGAAACTGAAGGTTCCCTCAATAATCTTTTTGTGTTTATGCTCAAGATCAACTGTTTCAGCAAAAAAGATATTTTTCGTTACATGCTTTATTTGTACAACGAATACAAAGGAGGAGAATGTTAGACCCAAGTTGCGTTCATTTTAGAATAGTTTTGTCTCTAGTCGTATTTCCTAGAAGTATAGGGTATATTGTGAAAATACCGATAAGTATATAAACAATGTAATTAACCTTAATTCTTTTAAGCATTTCAATATTATCTTTTTGTTTGTGTGTTCCTAGTTTTGCTCTCATGATTTATACTAAGTTCATACATATCATTGTGGATTTGCTTCAATAACCATTGATACTTGATATAATTGGGAACATACAGAAAGGATGGATCAAGAGCTTAAGTCCATATGAGGTAGTCGGTGGTGAAGAGTTTGGACCAAACCGATGTTAGGTAAATGTTGAAGTCGCTATAAAAAGATATGAACTTTTGGTAGATCACCGCTAACCACTTTTGGTCTCAAATATTTGGGGTTGTTTTTTCCTATGAAGGTTAGTTACATTTTTATGCTATTTGTACCTGGATAGGCGAGAAGAAGACAAAAAGAGGGAGACCCCTTTCGACTTCTAGTCGGGGGAACAACAGGATCATAATATGGCTAAGAAGATCTCACAAAATAAAAGTATTAATATGTTCCAATGATCCTAGCCCATTTATAGATAGAGATTTAATAACGTGCTACCTTTATAGTAAAATGAGTAGTTGTTATGAAATCATCGTCTACCGTATGTATTAGAGATGCCGTTGATGCAACTATCATGTGGTCTTCCTTTTGTTTCAGTGTATCAATGTTGATAAATACTTATAAATTAAACAAATAGTCAAACACATATAACACACGGCCTACAATGAGTTCAACCAAAGTATGATCTTGTTAAATACGTATTCATTTTTACACATTTAACGTATTAATTAGCAGTAAAGTATGATCTAAATTCATCGTATATTCACTTATAAATTGATGATCTATGTTGTCGCTTTTAGATCGAATTAAGACCATGTTTTTATTTAATTTTGTGTAGTATGATAAAAGATGAACAAAGAGTCGGTCTGTGTGTGATGGGTTGTGGTAGAGTAATAATATGTAGGAACAGTAAAAGCAATAATAATAATGTAGAAAGGGATTAATGTCCACTTGCTTGTGTTACCCACTCACCTTTCACTAACCAAAAATGAAAGTCAATGATGGCTAAGGAACATCTACCCCTGTACAAGTCATAACCACCATGTTGAAATACCACTTAAACCATACTACTTGATAGGCCACTCATGGGATTCTAACCCCATCCATATATCCACCCATTTTCCATTTATACAAGTTAATTTAAGTAAAAAAAAAACTTATTTAAGTAAAATAAATCAATTTATTAATTAGGTAACTAGTCTAATTATATATACATATCAAAATTCATCAACAATATATTAATTTACTGGACAACTTGTCTTACCCTCATGGTTCATAAATCATAACTTCAATAAATTTAATTATAAAAAACACAACTCCCAAGTGAATGGATTTTGAGAATTTAAGAAACAAAAAAGAAGAATAACCACCTGCCTCAAGTCAACCCTATAAAGTCGTGATCTCCTACTTATAGTACTTATAACTTCAGATTTTGCATTACACAGAATCATATATCTTTCTTATATTTCTATTCCAATTCATTATTATTTGATTAGTATTTTTATAACATAAGAGAGAGTGTCTCAGTCTGTATACAATTTAATTATTGGAACGTTTTTAGTCCTCGAAAAAGCTTCAAAAACTTTGACTAAAAACGCTCCAACAATGTCATATAAGATATATATTCAGTTTATCCATTAGTAAATAAAATGATTTGTACATAATAATAATTTGTCATACATTACAAAAAATGTTCGGTTGAACAATTATACATTTAAACATATAAATAGAAAAGATCATTATGATGAGTTTATAAAGACATAAATGTCATAATTGTTATGTATATCATCAAATTATCGTTGTATACAAATTATATCGGGTAACATATACAAATATATGGTAATAGTTAACAATCATGAAATAAATCTTACTTATATACTAGCTAGTTATTTTAATTATATTTAGCTTCTTACGAAACGTGGGAGTTGCCGTGCCGTCACATTCACTCCTCCATCGTCGCTGAATCTAAGGACCTCCATATATTTTAGTGCTACTCGTAAACATGATCACCTCCATTTAATAATTAATGTACTTGCTTTCTTTATTATTAAATTATTACTTAACATTTTTTATAAAATATTAAAATACTAAAAAAGTATATATACACATGTATTTTAAAGAAAGATTCAATTCAATATATTCCTTAATACTACTAATTACCATTAAAGTTCTACTTTTCATTGATTGTATATATATACATAGATCATTAATTATTACAGATTAATGAGATTATTTTATTATACTATCCTTTTACAAAGTAGTAAATTAATTAGAATATATATATATATATATATATATATATATATATATAATCAACAACACTATCTAGTACTTATAATCCTCAATTAATTAATTAATTAGAATATATATATATATATATATATATATATATATATATATATATATGTATATGTATGGGCGGTTACAATCACCGCCCATGGATTATAACCACTACAGACCTCAATTCAAATCGTTTCGTCGTTGGTTTTCCAAAAACCGGAAGTCCATTATGCCTCCGTCTTCTCTTCTCAAACAGCTTTCAGGTTATTCATTACAAACTTACTTCGCGGTTATAGCTAGCTTATTAATTTCATATGTATTTTGTTTTCTTGAGTTCCATGGTGTTAAACTTACCATATATAGTAGTTTTTTTGCAGATGAGTCTGGAGATGAATACCAGGAGGATGATTCATTTACATCATTGGAGATGGATCCCAGCTGCATTTTAACCAATCATTTGCGGTACTTAATTATCCATGCTTACCTAGCTACTTAATTGCTAGCTATGGTATTTATGTAGTGACACATGCTTACAGTTAGTTAATTTAACATATGTTGCTGCAGGATATTTGTGGCTACTTGGAATGTGGCTGGAAGATCTCCAGTTGGGAGTTTGGCTGTAGATTTGGATGAATGGTTAAATGTTAAAGAATCAGCAGATATTTACGTTCTTGGGTAACGATGCATTATTCATTTTTTACTGATATATGCGGAGTATTCTTAATCAGTTACTGCAACTATACCAATTAAAGTAAGCAATTTGTTTCCCTTAATGGTTACAAATTGCATATTTTGGTGATTAATCATAAATATATATTGCCATAAATGGTTGAAAAATGAAATGTACTTTGATTTTTCTGGCAGTTTGTCACTATTATGCTTGCAAATCATCTGTGTCTATGTTTTCCTTTACCTGGTTCGATCAATGGCTAAACAGATTTCAAGAAATTGTACCACTGAAAGCTAAAAATGTCATTGGAGGAGAAGATCTAACCGAAGCCACAAACTGGAACCTGCTTATTGGACAAATACTTAACGATAAATGTGCATGCCGTTGGATAACACCTATGCTAGATGATCCAATCACAAGTGAGGACTATAGCTATATCAACAATCTTTCAGGTGGAGCATCTGTCACAAGCGTAGAAGATGAAGAGGTTAACCACTGTGGTAGATACACATTGATGGCAAGCAAGAAGATGGTTGGAGTGTTCATAAGTGTGTGGGTAAATACATCATTGTTCAAGAGGTACAATATCTCCAGTGTGAAAGTGTGTGCGGTGGCCTGTGGAGCGATGGGTTATTTGGGAAACAAAGGGTCTGTATCTGTTAGTATGTTGATTGAAGGAACTAGCTTCTGTTTTGTTGTGGCTCACTTGGCTTCTGGTGAGAAGAAAGGGGATGAAGGGAGAAGGAATCACCAAGTTTCTGAGATTTTCAAGCGAACAACTTTCACTCGACATTTTCGAGATGAATGCATTCCTCGGCCTCTCACAATCCTAGGACATGAGTAAGTACCGGTGTGCGTCTGAAGGCGGTTATTTTGACCCGTTCATTTATGAATTTGTCTATTCGATTTAGTTAGTTAAATAAGCAAGGTAAAATAGGTCGAAAGTTGCTCAATATATAGTTTTGATGCATATAACCTCCTAAATTATTCTATAAAATAAAATTATATTCCTAATGAAATAATAGATTTTTGAAATCATGTGACATCGCTTTTAGAAATTTTGACATATTGTGTTATGGGTCAACCTAACTTGATCCATCTAGACCCGTACCAAAAATTACTTTTTGAAAGATGTGATTCTGAGATAGTAATATGTAATGTTTTGTTGAACAGCCAGATATTTTGGTTTGGAGATCTCAACTACAGGTTATCCTTGGAAAATGACTTAGCTAGGGAGCTAATAAAGACGCAGGATTGGACTGCACTTCAAGAGTTCGATCAGCTACGTCAAGAACTAGAAGATGGTGGCGTGTTTCAAGGGTGGAGAGAAGGGAACATAGAATTTGCGCCTACTTATAAGTATTCCACATTCAATAGCAATCGCTACTCGGGTACTCTTCCTAGCAGAGCAGGAGAAAAACAAAGGACACCGGCATGGTATGAACATCTACTCGTTTCTTCATTATATCTTTTTGTCAAAGGTGACAATTTTGATTCATTTACTTCTGAATGATTTAATTTCGGTTGTCTTTATACTTTACAAGTCAAACGGGTTAAAACAAATATTAGTAACAAGAAAATGGATCCCACAAAGTGTGTTTTTAAGGGCTAACTTAACCCAACCTGTTTTGACCCGTTCTGACTTGATAGGCGGTTGCCTAACCAGCCCAGATAGGACCATTTTACCACATCTACTTCCTATGGTACTCTCATCGGAAAATGCTACATTTTATCTACATCTCCTTTTTTCCAACCTTAAAAAAACAAATGATTATGTCAAATATTTTACGTCAAATTACATATGTAGTGCAACCAAAGAAAGCAACTAATATATGTTACAAAAACCAGAAATGATGCAATTTTATTGTTCATTAAGCAGGTGTGACAGAATCCTATGGTACGGGAAAGGTGTTAAACAACATTCTTATTTCCGGAGCGAGAGCGAGTTTTCAGATCACAGGCCTGTCTCTGCTCTTTTTTCCACACAGATTCATGAAGTCTTGAAGTCTGATGATGCAAAGCAGGTGGTTTCACTACAACCAGACGTACCCACAACAGTTTCCTCTAAGCATAACGTAAGTAAAATATCATGCTCGATAATCTTCCTCTACGCCTATCTCATAGCTAATCTTCAAAACCTCCATTGATGAATACTATATGATTTGATTCGTGATGAATTATCTCAGGAACAAGAAAGATGTAATGGGGAGGCTTCATCTACATTGACTTCACTCATTACCAACGAGTTAGAAGCATCACCATCGAACAACCAAAGCCGTAGAAGAAACAAAAGGCTTTGATGCAATTAAGGTCATTGGGTTAGATATGTATAAAGATTACTATATAGTCTTGGATTTGGTTTAACTTCTTTTATTCTTTTATCATTCTATGTTTTCTTTTTTGCTATAATTTTTTCCTCCTTTCAACTTAATGGCTAATATAGTTGGAAGATACATACCTTTTACATGTTCTTGGATTTGTTGTCAAATTGAATTTCTCATCTGTAACAAGATATCTAACTTTTTACTTGTAACTATAAACAGTTTTACGTGATGGACATAAGATAGTATGGTCAACTCGAACCCAACTCACTTACAACCCAATCTCGTTTATCCCAACCCTAACCCGTTTATTGCATGTTGGCTTCATGTTGTGTTTCATTTTGTATTAGAAATTGCAGCTCCTAGTTTTTGTACATGGATAATCCGTCGAAGGGGATTTTGATACAACTGTTGAAACCGGCCCTTTGATAATGAAAGCTTAAGGCGGATGTGAAGGTAAAAACTGTTAGGGAGTGTATGGTTTGTAGAATACTTGTTACTGAAATCGGAATCTGTAAAAGAATTAAAATTTAAATCTAAGCTCTTGCCTTTTGTGTTTGGTTTGTGGTTAGGAATTGGAATTTGAATATAATTCTACAATCCCACAACCACCTAGGGGTGTTGTTCGGTCGGGTTGTTTGGGTCAAGTTAATCGGTTTTGAGATATTAAAATTATACCCGGTAACCTTACCGAATAAAATTCAAGTTATTTGGGTCAAATCAAATCGAATATTTTTTCTACACGTCACCTTAATTGAATAATATAATTATAAATCGGTAATCTGAACAACCCACCCAAAACCTGAATAACCTGAACTTGAATAAGGTCGGTCGGGTTATTCGGGTTTAGTTGTACCCCGACCCAATAAACCCGAAATACAATTGACCTGAACTTGAAACTTAATAGGTTCAATTTCAGGTAAAGTTTATTTTTTTTAAATATGATTAACCCGAAACCCGATTAACACCTCTAGTAGGAAAGAGAGGATGAAAAAATGGAGGGTTCTAATGGTTGGAAGGATTCTGAATTCCTTAGATGTGGGAAAGAATCTGAATTCTCTTAAATGAAGGAAAGTTGTGCAAAGGATCTCATCCTGTAAATGGTGACCAAATACAGGAATCCTTGGAATTAGATTTAATTTTCCCTCATTCCAGATTATTCCACCGACCCAAACACCCCTTATAACTATAAAAATATGCTACTATCTTCCAAGTTCGTTAATTCAAATTGACACCGGTAATAATAATTTTTATCGATCATCGTCCTTGTAGTGTAACTAAAGGTTCTTTGTACGATGCAACAAATTCACACATAATGCCATGATAATGGTGTATCTAATTGGGTTGGGTTAACTAAACAATGTTGAATGACCATGTTTATATGGGCTTTGGCCTTTTTACATATTTGACGACTTTGACCAAGTACCCAATAAGGAGTTTAGGACAAGCCCCGGAAAAAAGGAAAATTGTGAAAAAGAGCAAGAGAATGCTAACCACACCTTTAGGGGTGTTTAGTAGAAAGAAAAGAAATTGAAAGAAATGAAAATGGAAACAGGGGAGAAATAGAAATTGGGAGAAATAGTAATGTGTGGAAAATTGGAATTGATTTCCTTGTTTGGTATCAGAAAAGAAATGAAACAGAGAAATTGTGGCTCAAGTCGCCGGACGGCGGTTGCGGCGTTGGCCGCCTTGCCGGACGTCGACGATGATGATTAGAATGCCGGA
>JAUEJL010101369.1:0-13228 GCA_032274825.1 Drosophyllum lusitanicum
TAAAAAGAGATCTAGACTATTGTATTGTTTAATTATTAAGTAATTGTGGCATTATTGTAAATAATTAGACTTCAAATTGTATTAAATAATAATAAGAAAGGATATTTTTGTCGAATAACACACTGGAGTAAAAGCCGCCGTCCGTCGACTTCTTCACCAGATCTGTCTTTCATTCTCTCCCGCCGCCGCCCATCGACCTCACCAGATCTCTCTCTCTCTCTCTCTCCCTCCCTCTCTCCCTCTCTCCCTCTCCTATCTACCACCATCGACCCCCTTTCGATCCACTACCACCGACCTCCTGTCGATGTATCACCACATGGAGTAAAAGCCGCTGCCAGTCCCATTTCGTTGGTCTTGGTTGGCAACAAACAAAAAGTTTAAAACCCTAGTTTTTCACCGCCGCCGCTGCCTTCACCACAGATAAGTCACCACCGCTACCCATCTCGTTGGTCTTTGGCTCTAATCGGAGAACCACTTCTAACCCACCACCACCGGCCACCATCATCATAGTTTAGTGCTGCCGTACTTCCACCATCATTACTAGGCACCATCGGGAGAACGAACGATGTGTTCTATCGTCGCCCTTTTGCAGATTTGTAGATGATGAAACGAAAACATCAAACGTGCCTTTTTTTGTGTTCATCACTACTGATTTTCGTGTTCTTCACCATTGATTTCCATGTTCAGTGGTGTGTTTAATCCACCATTGTCGCCTTCTCGGTCTCACCCCTATTATCTCTTTTATTTTTTTGTATTTTTATATATACATTCATAAGTTTTGTACTTTCTAAATCTGATCTTTTCGTTTTTCATTTTTTTTGTTGTTTTTTAGGTTGTAATTTACACTTGTTTTGAAAATTTCGGTTTTTAAATAATATATTTTTTCTGTTGTTTATTGGTAAACAATCCAGATTTAGGGTTGATAAACCAAATTTTATAGATTATATATAGTTCTTTATGAACTATTAAGAGGAAAAAACCACAAATGAGAAACATGGAGTGAGTTTTTTAGATTATTATTAATTGAAAATAAGTAATAGATTTGTATTACTTGTTTGCGCGGGAACAAGCTTAAATTTATTAATGAACAAACTTAAATTCATTAGTGAACAAGCAGATAATAATTAACCTAAAATAGTAATGATTGAAAACTCACATATATTTTAGCTGTATTTAGTATGGAATATTATTAAATTTATCTTAACTCATATACTTTTAGCTGTGTTTATTATTGACAGTAGTGATAATAAAAGATAAAAAAATCCTACCAAAATGTTATGATTTATTAATGAACAGATAATATATGAAGAAATTTCTGGAAAAAAAAGAATTAATTTGAAAAATAATAAAAACAAAAGAATAAACAAAATCTAGAAAAAAAATTAATTAGAGAGAGGAGAGAGAAAATATTTTTGTTTACTAATTTACCTTTTTGATTTAAATAAAAATATTAATTATGATTAATATGAACTACATGATCAAAACTAATCAATGGCTGAAATTGTTTCTAATACTTTTTCCATGAACCCTCTTATATATATATAATAGTTTTTTATATATATAACAAACAACTGATACCAAATATGTACAAATATTTAATAATTAACACTTGAAACACCAAAAAATTGTTTTGTTATTTATGATTCTTGATAAAAAAAAATTCTTCTATGATGTTGCTACTTAAGACTTCAAATTTAAACTCCCTTTTTACATGTGGTTTTTCTCATTGGGATTGGTACAGAAAATGACCATGTATGAAACCGGTTAGATTGCGTACATCAAATCCAAAGGCTCACACCTCTAAGGAAACCCAAACAGAAAAAATCCCTTTTGAAAAAAAGAAAATAATAACGGTCTAAGATCACATTGTGGATTGTAAATTACATGTGCATTAAGGTGTGTACATGTACATATATGGGCATGCTCGTATGTGAACTAAGGCATACAAGTTATCATGGGTAAATTCACACGTGAAACTTTTCAATCTTAGCTCTTGGTTTTTTAATCTAAGGGTACATATTAGTTATTTCATGGTTCTTAAGTTTTTTATGGTTCTAAATCAAAGTGTGCAGACACACACATATATATATGGCGGATTAAAGAGAACACAAACTCGCAAGTACCTTTTTCACCCATGCATGAAATTTTGTGAGTTTACCCACCCAAGATGAGCCGTGTATCCATAAATTGAAGTTTTCTCTCTCCTAGTCTGAATCTTCTCTAGCCAACACATATAGCAACACATACACACAACTCACATGATAGCAATTTTAGATATTTAGGCAACCACTTTCACAACACACACAGTTCCGTTCGATTTTGAGTTTGTTTTCACGAGTCGGCGTGGAATTCTTTCGCTTGAATCTCAAGGGACCATCTATTCTTTTTCCTTTAAACAGGCATTATACAAAAAGCTATTTCGACTAGAATATCAAAATCACAATCATCCAAAAGACTAGGTCCCCAATCCCCATTCCACTAGCATTTTGTATAAAAAGCATCAGTGTCACATCAGAAAAACATCAAAAACTCCAAAACTTGGGAAACCCACATTCCCTACACAAGTGGAATATTTGAGGACCTACTTCTTACACAAAAATTCCGAGACTGAAAACAAATGGCATCCTTCAAGATCACCACCACACACACTGACACACACACACACACATATACATACATACATATATATATATATATATATATATATATATATATAATTCACTGAAGATGCCAAAGATACATAAAAAAGCTACAAAAGCAATGCCCCGATAACTCCAAACACATTAATTGCTTATCAGATCATTTGAGTAAAGTACTTGAAACTTGCAGGGATAAAGTTTATCACAGGAGAAGAGATCCAAAGATAAGGTGATGACTTGGTTTCTTCAGCCGGAAACTTTTCCAAGAAAGGAAAACAAATGAAAGTAGAGGTGGTAAAAATAAAGGGTTTACTTTTCGAAAATGCATCGAAGTTGTTATATTTTGTTATTTTGTTATTTTGTGTATTCAACTTTAAAAATTACCATCTAATACATTGAAGTTTCAAAATCTACTATTTAGTGTATTAGGAAACTTGTTTAGCAGGTAACATATAATTTTCTTCAATTTTGATTAATTTTTATTACTAAATTATTGTTGATAACTAACAATTAATATACTGAAGTTTCAAAATCTACCATTTAGAGTATTGGGAAACATGGTGATGAGTAGAATTACACATAATGATCGAAGAGAAGCAAACCCAAATGCACAAGCAATCGAACTCAAATGATCATCGATGATCATCAAAATCACTTCAACAGAGACCAAATTACAACCGCCACCACCAAACCCAATACTATCAAAACAGGATATTGAAGAGGTAAAATATAGACAGTGATACCTCTAGCTTATAATCAAAAGACTACTTCCCGAAAAGAGACCAAATTACTCGCATCAAAATTACCGGGAAGTAAAACCATTATGTATCTTTAATTTGTTCAAAATAATGGTATTTTTGGTATTTTACAAGTTTAAAATTGCACGAATATATCATGATGAGCCAGCAACTTCTACAGAAAAAGGGTAAATATACAACTTACTAGGGGCTTAGATCGAAATAATGACGATTAAAACCGAACCCAGCAGCGAGTGCAGAGAGCCATACAATCTCCTTTACAATCTACAATATAACCCAAAACTTTAGGATTACGAAGGAGAAGATTTTTTAGTGATTTTCCTTTTATACCCCATTGCTTTTCAAGAATTTGAATATTCGTCTTCAACTCGTTCTCAAGGCTACAACCGACAACCTCTGGAAACTTTTTGAGCATTTTGGAAATATCATTGTCCGAAAGACCAAAACCCCTCAAATACTCCAATATGGCATCGATCTGTTCAAACTTTGGTATGATTTTTTCACGTTCTTCGCCCCAATAAGGGGAATGGAGTAATCCGAACGCTTTTCCTAATATTTTATCCTCTTCTTCTACACTAAATTCAAATGTTGAAAAAGCTTGTCTACAAGATTCCCATTTCTTCGTATCTTCTTCACTCAAAACTATCTGCGGTGTTCTTCCAGCCGAATGTGTTTTCCATCTTGTAAATGCAAGACTTTTAGTGGGACTTGACGAGTGTGATTCAAGATCAGGCTGAAAAGTAGGAAAAACGATTAAATTGTCAGTTGTCTTTGATAATTCATTTACACAAAAAAAGAAAAGTGGGAAAAAACGCTAAATACAGGAACAGTACTTCTAGTCATGTAGTTTCGGATTTAATACTAGATGAAGAAATGTTGAAGCATCTACTTATGAATGAATCGGTTTGGGTATTTTCATATTTAATAACGAAATCAAAAACTTTAGCTAAAGGGGACGGGTCAGACGGGTGGAACATGTGAAAGAGATTAAAAGTTGTCCAATGTCTACCTAAATTATTTTATGCAAACATTTTAGATTACCTTTGCAATGAAATTGTTTCTGTAAACATATATAACAAATTAGTTATTCATAATAAGTTTCAGAAAGCAAACCCAACAAGCCCAGCCCATTTTGACTTGTACTAACAATTAAAAAGGTAAAAAGACCTACTTCTCATTTTGACCCATTACCTAATCAGCCAAAATGCTACCTCTACTTTGGACTCATTTCCAAAATATCCTAGGGTATAAAGCAAGTAAAGGAGGAAAACTCAGTTTATAAATCATACTTCTAAAGACTAAAAAGTAAACCATGTAAATTATTAAAGCTTATTTATTTAAAAAAAAAAGCATGAGAAATAAATGGACCTAACTTCATCACTAGCTATAGTGGCCCAAACAACTTCACACAAAAAAGCCAACAAACTGCAAACACATAATAAACATGATGTAAACCACTATTCACCTAATATGAATGACATTGTTTGAATATGACGACTCATAAAGTAAGTCGGGAACATGGTGCGGGTCACATGACATTTGGGCAATCCTACAATCTAGATCACTCATATAGTCATCCTTTTCCTTTATGCCCCTTATAGTGGCAGAGGTCTAAACTAGACATTAAGTGGATCAATATGTAAAGTGAAATATTACAATGAGCAAGGATATCTTAAATCATTATTTCTGAATTGGAAAAAAAAACCATTCAACTACTTTTAAGATTATTTCTAAATTGGACTTGGATATTACAATGAGCAAGCTGATCAGGTTCAAGATCATACAAATTATTCAACTTTTGTTTAATGCTTAGAGCCTTAGACCACATCTAATCATTCACAACTAGATCCAAAGTTCATAGTTTAAACAACAAAAAGGCATATGCAACTATTTAAATAATAAATCATTCAAGTAATAACCAAAACAAAAGCTGCAAAATGCCTTCAACCGTTACATCATTATAGAATCATTGGCTGATTAGTATTTTGATAATTTGAAGTGAAAGGTATCTTAAAAATATTTTATTAAAACAAATAACAAGATACATAAATACCAAACACGTCACTAAATTTATTAAAATTGTATAAGTAATAGTAATAATAATAATAATAATAATAATAATAATAATAATAATAATAATAATAATAATACATACCTATATCTTTGCCTTTCAAAAAATAATACATATACCTTTAACTACCAGTCAACAATTATGCTGTTGTTAAATATGATCCGTGGAAATATTTAAAATTTGCAAAATGTAAGATAAAATGATTAAATCATACTGTGGCAGTACTAAAAATAGAACCAGTAAGGTTTAAATAACTTCGAATTATGAATTGTTTAACTTCTTGCAAGGTACTTCAGATATCGACGTCAAGTTGTATTAATAATTTTAAGAGTAGACTACTTGGGACACAATCTAAAACCAGATCACCTACATCGAAAGTAGACTCCGAAGAAACTACAATAGCCAACACATCCTTTGCAATCTAATATCTAAGTTTATATTTGGGAAATTCGTATCCGACAGCCCAATGAGTAAAATCATTCATCCCAATTCCTTTTCGCCACTATACTCTTCGGCTTGCAGAAACCAACTAGCTCTCAACTCTCGCATCACAATCTTCAGCCAAGTTTGTGTTATGTCACAAGAAGCTTCCATGATGACGGTTCTGTGCATAATAATGTTCAAAAGCTTTCTCGTACTTTCTTCTTCTGCCCTGCTACTCATCATGGACCAAAAATTATTGTCTCCGTACAAGGATTTGTTTTCTCCAAAAAAGAGCAATAACATTTTCCTTCATTTTCAAAGCCCATGTAACTCAAACTTCTATTATTACAAGTAAGCAAATATGGGCATACATGGAACAAGGATTATGGATATATTTGTAGTATACATTGATCCGAAATACCGTATTATCACCTCATAAAAACAATTCCAAATTTTTCTGAAGTTCTTGCTGTGTCCCCAACTCCCCATCCTAAATACAAGGTGACCTCATTCTAGTTATAAGACTCTATTTTGCAAATTCGTTTCGATACTCAAATCTCCAAAGTATCAACATTTTGTCTATCTACTTCCAATCACTCCAGACTACAACATCAAGGAAGTAGACTACCACCTACTAGCAAATCCAAACAAACATTTCCACCAAATCGATATTTTCTTGCTCAACACATTGCTCAAACTCCTGCAACCTTTAAGGCGACAATCTAAGCACAATTGAAGAACAAGAAAACTTGATAGACTGCCAATTGAAGAACAAGAAGAAAACCTTGATAAACTGCCAATTGAAAAACTAACCAGAAAACAATTTGTAAGCTAGAAACCATAAAAACAGAGGTTCTAAACTTCTTAATAGTTTTCCCTGCTAAGAACAAGAAAAAAACAAAGAGACTGCCAACAAATTAACACAAAATTACAAGTCTTTAGCAAGAGAATAATTCTTTAGAAAAAGAACAAAATTTAACAAGCATTTAACAAAAGAACAAGAATAAAAGTAGATACCATCAGGAAAACAGAAGAATTCAATGATGAGTAGCAGAATAGAAAAAAACAGAAGATTACATGGAGTGAAACAATTGAAGAAATCCGACTATGAGCAGAATGCTAGAACTAGAAAATATCGACTATTAGAAGAATAAATTGTTAACGAGTAGCAGAGTAGAAGAAATCATTGATGCGTGAGCCGTGAAGTCGACTTCCATGTCATCACGTCACCCCAGCAGCAGAAGAAAACAAAAACACTAAAACATTCTTAGGGTTTGAAGTGTGTAGATGAGTATATGATAAAGTCAGTTAAAAAAAAGGCCAAAATCCCAAATGTTAGTAAAGCGCGCTTTTCTACGCTATTGGACTATTGCTCCTCACTACTCCTAGGGTGCGCTTCATACATGTTGCTCGCTTCGCCTATAAAATAGCCCCTTATGATGTGATTTTGCGCCTTAGGCGGGCCTGAGGCATGCTTTTGACAACATTGAATAGGCCGTCAAAATCATGCAACTAATGATGTGATTTTGTGCCTTAGGCGGGCCTGAGGCATGCTTTTGACAACATTGAATAGGCTGTCAAAATCATGCTTTTGTATTGATATTCTAAAACTTACCAGAAGAATTGCTCAACATAAAATTCATCTTTTTTATTTTCTCCCACATTCAAGGATAAAACATCTCTAGAAAGGTGGTTTTTGTTTTTGAATCACTTTTCCCACCTCTTCTCAGAAGAGATAGTATAGAAGTGAGGACTTGAATAAGACCGGAACTATGCACATGGACATCAATACATATATGAGTGCATGATTGAAATTGCAAAATTAAAAATTTTGAATTGTGAAAGATATTCAATCATAAGGATGAGACTAGTGAAGAAATGATTTACACATCTTTGAACTTTGAAGATTGGTCTTAGAAGTGTTTTTTACAATAACATTGGATAAAACATGCTTTAATTATGTGGCACCGTCTTACATGGAAAAAAACCACAATTCAAGGAAGGCGATATTAGTTTGCATCTTACATATGGGTTATTGTGCTCATATAGTCATATATTGAACTCCGTTGTCACCCAAGCTTTAAAAGACTACAATAGAGCTAACCAGATGATTAAAAACCTCTGAGATATGTTTGATCATCGTCTTCAAGGTGCATGAGTTCGAGCAAAACAAGAAAAAATAGATGTTAATGGAAATATTTGTTTCGAAGATGCTAATAGGTAGAACTCTAATTTCTTGGGCTGGTGATTTGTAGTTTTGTACACAACAAAAATTGTCTATACACAACAATTTATGCATTATCAACTTGTACCATGTGTTGTTAAATGCTTGTACCTGATGTGTATGGACAATTTTTGTTGTGTAAGAATCAGCTCCCAATTTCTTGATGTTGTCATCTTTAAATATTAGGAATGGCATTCAAGTGACTGGAAGAAGATAGAAGTTATTGATATGAATCAAACTAGAAATCAAATAGAAAGACAAAAAGTTATCGATCGGTTTTCCTATAGTTTACTTTCAAGAGGTAAACCAACACTTCAATGATATGAAAACTATCAATCAATTTCTGCATAATGAATATTACAACCCTAGTGGCACATTTATAGTCAAAGATAACAATCTACTCCTAAAATAACTTTAACTACTAATCCTTATCTAAAATAAACCCTATCTAAATAAAACAACTAAATAATAAACATATCTAATATTTAAAACATACCTAAGCAATAAATCTTATCTAAAACTAACTAAAATATTTGAATCATATCATTACTCCAGCCCCCAAAAACACCTTGTCCTCAAGGTGTTGCCAAGATCGAACCAAATTCCAAGATCCCATATCATTCGTTGGGGTTGTCTTCTTATAGGTTGACAATACGAAGGACCCAAATCATACAGATTAATAAATCCAACTTTATGGTCATAAGAATGACCATAGACTCCTCCCAATGTGTCACCATCACCATCTTTTCTAGTTTGGCTTAACGCAATCACAAACTTTTTCCAAAATACTGTCACTTTCACCACTTTATTCTGTTATTGTGGCTTTGGTTTAACCTCGAGTGAACGAACTTCTTGTTGCTTATTCTTCTCTTCTACTCCCTTCTTTTTTTCCGCATTCCCTTCTCCACACTTTTCTCTCGTTTCGTTGATTTTGTCTTCAACATTCTCCACCATCTTTCGTCTTTTTTTCTTGTTCATCTCTCATTTCCTTTTCATATGCTTCCCGAGCTCTTTTAAGATCACGCCACTTTTCCCATTCGTCAAATTGCTTCCCCCGACCATTCGAAAACCATATCTTTTTAACAAATTCACAAGTTCTTCATGTTGCCTTGCACTTTGCGCCATGTATTCTTCGATCAATCTCTTTAGTCTCTTAAAACTATTCATACTGGAAAAGGAAAAAAAAGTTTTGGGCCGGATGAACACTAATGCCATGAACAGTAGCGATCAACGGTAACTTTTTTTTGCCCAAAACCGATGCTCTGATACCAATTTGATATGAATCAAACTGAAATCAAATAGAAAGATGAAAAGATAGAATAATCGACTTTCGAGAGGTTGAGCGGCTCTCCTATAGTTTACTTTCAAGAGGTAAATCACCACTTCCATGATATGGAAACTATCAATCAATTTCTACAAAATGAATATTACGACCCTAGTGGCATATTTATAGTCAAAGATAACAATCTACTCCTAAAATAACTTTAACTACTTATCCTTATTTAAAATAAACCCTATCTCAATATAACAACTAAATAATAAACATATCTAATAATTAAAACATACCTAAGTAATAAATCTTATCTAAAATAAACCCTAACCAAAATATCCGGATCATATCAGATATGTTGAATACTTCAATGGGGATTAAAGTATTAGTACTAATGTGCAAAATAGAAGTTTCATGATCTTTGTTGTTTGTTAACATAATTTCATCCTCTATTTAAACAAAAATATGTTGATTGGAGTTGTAAAGGTATATATCAGGAAAAAGATTTCTCATCCAAAATGAGTAGAAGTGTACAAGAAAACATCACGAAACTTTTTAACCATCTTTGTGCACAAGATCCAGATCATGTGAAAGAACAAAACTTTCTGCCAAATCAAAACCTAGGTAAGATGGTAAGGACGGAGGTCGAGGGATACATGAGAGTCATTTACTAATTACTAAAGTTCAAGTCATTTTTAAAGCGGAAAAGAATGGTGAAAAAAGGAAATTGGAAAAATAATGGGTAGATATGAAAGAAAGTATTGTTGCACCTTTTCTTTTGTTGGGTTTGTGATAGAAAAATTCACCAAATATCAAATTATGTCTCAAATTGCAAAAGATTTGTCAGTTTCCAATTGCATTACGTCACCAAATATCAAATTATTGGTTGCTGATAAAATTTGTAAAGCCAGATCTAGCATTTTTCACAGAAAAAATGATCTGCTTAAGTGTGTGACTGCTTGCA
Source organism: Drosophyllum lusitanicum (assembly GCA_032274825.1). NCBI lineage: Eukaryota > Viridiplantae > Streptophyta > Magnoliopsida > Caryophyllales > Drosophyllaceae > Drosophyllum > Drosophyllum lusitanicum. The sequence goes on from JAUEJL010101369.1 coordinate 10,350, forward strand.
TTTGGGTATGCTGATCTGAACTTTCAAGATGGACAGCATAACATGGAAAATAATTTCATTTTCTTTTTTATTCTTACATCGCAGTTAGCTTGCTTTAGGGAGAAAAGTGAAAGGAAAAAAAACAATTTCGATGTCATCCTTCAAATGTTAATGTTGGAACCCAAAAAAGAAAAAGAAATTGTATCAATCTTCTCCAAATGATGGTAGATAGGTACAACAAGGAGATTTATTTGTTAAAAAGTAATGTATTTCTTATTTAAAATTTAAAATTCGAAGCATGTGATTAATGTATTTAGTGGACTACATCAAATTATAAACAACAACAAAAAAGAAAAGAAAAAAGCATATATGGAAGCATAATAGAGCATCTAATGTAGTCTAGTTTGTGAAACAGTTCTGTTATAATTGAATTATAACCCAATACTTACAGAAAAACAAGAATGTGATCCAGAGTCAAAGGCCAATAAGGTAGAAGGTAAGGAGCTTCCTAGCATTCCTGCATTATCAAGGGAGAAAAATAAAGAAGCATGATTATTTCCTAAGTTAATCATCATAACCAAGTCCAAGTACGATCAAACTCGTCCCCAAATAATCTACAACCCTTTTGTTGCTCTAAGACAAGACCTAGATCATTTCCATCAAATGAAACATGATAACCCTCAGTTCAGTAAAATTTCTTCAGGAAACAAGCTGATAAACTGACACAAGATAAATGGCTGAAATTAAGTTTATAAAAACAATGCTTGATTTGGGTATTTCAAAACCAACGCTTTCTTCCCTTGTAAATTTCAAGTTAACATTACTTATACGCTCGATGTTACCAAATATTAGCGACTCATAACTGGTCTGTAGAATGGATCGGATATCTAACTCTAATCAGACACTTGATGTAGGGTGTGTTTGGCGAAAGAGGCCGGGGCTGGGCTGATTAACTAATAATCTCAAGCCCAAGCCATAAGTTACTTGAAAAGCCTTTCATTTTTGGGATTAACACTCGAACAGAGCTAGAGGGCTTGGATCAAGCCCCTATAATCCCCGTAAGCTCGTTGCCGAACACACCTGTAGATATTGGTAATTGCAATTTTTGTGGTGAATTACTTCCACAACCCTAACAATGGGTCAACTTGTTCGGATTACATTATTGCAAGACATAATAAGTTTCAGCAACTGAATCGAGGGTTTAAAACATTTATAGGGAAATTAAGCAAGCAAAAACAACGCAATTGAAACAAATTAAAGGCTGGATTGCAGTATCGAGCAAACGAAATAGTCGTACCTGTAGATATTGGAGTTTGATTGGGAGTGATGAAGATGAAGATGAGGAGGGAATGAGGGATTAGATGCAACGAGAGCTTGTGGTTTTGTTGCTCCAGTAGCAGCACGTCAAGAAGTCGAAGGTTTGAGACGTCGTTTAGGACCAGGCAAAAGGCATAGAACCCTTAAATTATTAAATGGAAAATATTTTATATATTTAAATTATAAGTTTTTTATACCTAAAGTAGAATGATTTAAGATATATAAGAAATTTTGTAATTTAAGAAAAATATATATGAAATCTAACTGTTTGTGTTCTTGAGTTTTTTTTATTTTTTCTCTGAGTTTAACAAACGGAAAGGAACAAAAAAAGGGGAAAAATTCCTTTCTTTCAAATACTCTTTATCTCTGAGATGATAGATTTTAGGATAAATGATACATGATGTTAACATAATTTATTATAGGTAATGTTACACTCAATAAACGTAAATATTGAAGTATCTAATATACTATTTATTTAATAAGTTTGTAAGTGTAAGATTACATATAATAAGTTATTGTTAACATTATATATCCTTTTTCCTAGATTTTATATTAAAATTGGCCTGAAGTTCCTCTTCAAATCTTTTCCTTTCATTAATTAAATAAAACTGAATAACATAATTTTTGTTTGTTTCCTTCTAAATCTTTTTCTTTCTATTAAAAAAACTGGAGAAGATGGTGTTAAGGAGGGGAAGAGAAGGAAAACAAGGGTTATTTACTTATTTTGTTGAAAATTTTCCTTAAAAATGGGATGATTGGGAAGGAAATGAGATCTCCATCCATTTCTTTCTAATTCAAGAACACAAGCTAATCCCTCTTTATTTTTCCTATCCTTCCCTTCACTTTTCTTTCTTAAAGAACTCGAGAACATAGCGGGAATGATAAAGGTAGATGTGTGCAACATCATCTAAGTTAAGTTTTGTTATCAGCATATATCATTTTCCCTTTACATATACATATTAAGTATTGAATTGTGTTGCGAGTCCTTTAATTTTCATTTTGTTATACCGGGAAATTTTTAATTAATCAACTGTTAGTGCAGTCAACAACAATAACAATACTTATTCCCCCATAAGCCGAGTATGGGAGGTAAGATATAAGTTATGACTTTACCCGCATATAGAAAGAGTGCTTCCCGAATGACCTCTAACATAGAAAAAGACAGTTCCATCAAACAACAATTTATTTTTTATTTTTAGCATTTTACTATTAATGTATTATTATTCATTTATTAGTCTATATATATATATATATATATATATATATATAAAATTTAAATTTTTTACTTTAATTTATTTATTCATTTGTTAGTGCAATCATATGAGAGTAAATTGATCTTTTTATCATTCATTTTCTGTCAAAACTCCATGTTATCTCTCATTATATCCCACTCTCCATCGACATCTTATCTCTCCCTCTTATCTCCTCTTAGCATCTCTCACTAGACCGCTCACAAAGCCACATCTGCCACCAAAGCATCCCTAAGATCTAGGTGTGTGTAGTTTTTTGTTGGGGAGATAATCACTTCACCCTAATAATCAACTCTGCCTATCTTAAAACATAGAATTTGATGATAACCAAAC
>JAUEJL010101380.1:0-13228 GCA_032274825.1 Drosophyllum lusitanicum
TTCAACCATCTCCCCAACTTTGACCCATTAAACACATTAAACCCAAAATTAAACTAAGAATCACCAAATACATCATATATAACTCAAATCAAACACAAATTTCAAGTTAGAACTTACTTGGTTGATAAACCCTAACTTGAATGGTTGCTTTCTTGATTCAAATCAAGCACAAGATGAAGAGATAGAGGTTAACCACCCAAATCTTGCACCAAATACTAGTTTCCCCCAATTTTTCTTGCTTCCTTCTTCTTCTTCCTTGCCAAACTTGCTAGAACTCTCTCTTTTCTCCCTCTCTCGATGCTTCTTCCAGAAATTGGGTGAATTGGACTCCAATTATTGGAGTCTTGACCATAATATATGCATATTTACCATTTTGGTCCTTGACCTTTGTTCATCCTTACATCTATTACCCCTTTATTAGTTCATATTCACATTCTACATAACCAATATGTAGTGTATATATATATCATTTAAATAACATAACATACACCCAATTTACCAATTTCCCATTTAATATTGCATATATATATATATATATATTTTTAACAATTTTTCAAAATTACGGGTTTTACAATATTAGATTTATTAGTCAGTCATGTCAAGAATTATCATTGTTATTGGTAATTTGCAAAATAAAGACTATTTAGTTTTATGAGAAGTAGATCCACAAGACTTGTAAATCAGGTAAATAAACATCTATGGCCCCAGTGAGCTAACGTTATTCAAATTAAACTTGTGACTTCTAGAGAGTCTCGTATATCTCAACCTTGCAAATGAATATTTACCTGTTGTGTAGAGAACTAGCTAGAGATTGGGTAGCTATATATTAGGTTTAAGAAATAAAATAAAATGGTTAAAAAAGAAATGGATAGGGGAATGTCTATTAAGATCATTCCTTGAGCAAGTTTTTGGTAGGGATGAGCAAAATAACAGCATGGATTGAATCGAATCGGAACCAGTACCAGACCGAATCGAATTACACCTAGGCGTGGCAGTTCTCAGTTCTAGTTTTTCTATTTTTCTGGGTTTGGTTTTTAATGATAGTGATAAATTCATTTTGCTTTTACGGTTCACCTATGATATTTTTTTGAATGTATACAAGTAGAAAATAACATTATAACAATAATCATAAGTTAATCAAATTTGGTTTATATTTTTTTGGTATGTAATATATAGAATGCAACCTTAGGTAGATAAAATTTTAATAGAGGTTTCAAATATTTTTGGTTTTGCGGGTTTTGGAACCGAAGAACTGGAACCAAAACCGTTTACACCTAAACGGGACAATTCTCAGTTCTACATTTTGGGCATTTTCGGATTCGATTCTTTTCGGGTCCGGTTCGGTTTGGAACCGAGCTAATCCATAGTTTTTGGCTAATTAAGTCAAGGGGTTCCAAAAACCTTCATTTTATAATGTTAGGGGGTTATTGGTAGAGAGATTTGGACACCGAGAAAGGAAAAAGAAATATATCCCTTGTTTGTTTACAAGTGGAAAAAGGGTAGGTGAGAAAAAAAAAATCCTTTTCCCATTCTCTACTTTTATTTCTCCGTCTAAAGAGAAGAAAAGGGGGGAAATTGAAAAAAATGTTTCTGGGTGGGAATTGAAAGCAAACCCTGTACTTCCTCTCTCTTAGTCTCCACCGTCTAGTGAGAGCCGCCGCCGCCTCTGTCCGGTGAGAGCCGCCCCTGCTTCTTGCCTTGGTGTAGGGTTTCGCTGTCGGAGGTTCTTGTCCGTCTACCGCCGTCCGCCGCTCTTTCTCGCATTTGTCTAGGGTTTTGGTGGTTCTGTCTGGGCTCGCCTGTCTACCTACTTCGCTTATCTACCGCCGACCGCTGCTAGTTCTCATGTGTGTACCATCTCTTATAGAAGTTATGGATCTCTCCACCGTCTTTCTATTTGAGTCTCCACCGCTCTCTCTCTCTGTCTCTCTCTCTCTCTCTGTTTCTCTCGATTGTATAACACTGGTTCAAAAAATGAGCGATTATTATTTGACTTAGACCCCCTTTTTTATGACGTTTTATATTTGTTGTTTGAAATGCTTTGTATGTTTTGAAACATTGGTTAAAACCTTTTTTTTACGATTGTATAACCTTTTTTCTACGATTATTATAACACTGGTTCAAGAAATGTTATTTTATGATGTTTCCAGATTGATTTATTATTGGTTATGAATATTGAAAGTGGTTAAATCAGTATGTTTTCCTTTGTCTACGAACTTGAAATGTGAAGTGTTAAGAAATTTTTGATTGTTGTTGTTTATGAACTTGAAATGTGAGTTGTTAAGAAATTTTTTATTGTTGTAGTCTATGAACTTGCAATTTGTCTTTCAAAGTGTTGACCATCGATAGACTATACTTCCAAAGAACTTGAAATATATGAAACGAGATTTTTGATTGTTGTCTATGAACTTGAAATTGATTGTTGTATATGAACTTGAAATTTGATTTCATATTATTAATTTTGATTACTACCATTCTTGTGGATGACAAGATCACCATTGAGACAAAGAATAGTTGTCATAGGTGCATTTTATGTTATGTATGTTATGATTCATTGGTGGATGATGTGTACTTATCGTTTGCGTCGTTCGATTGAATCAAGAACGTTACATGCAAAATATCTAATGTGTTACCATAATAGACGTGAAAATATGATGATGATGTTTTATGAAAGTGATGTAACGAGTGTTGTTAACATAAGAATGAATATACATGCGTTTACAACACTTTGTAATATGCTAGAAAGTAGAGGGGGACTAAAGGATAGTAAAGATATGCTAGTGGATGAGCAAGTTGCTATGTTTTTACATACCATTGCTCATAATGCAAAGAATAGGATACTAGTCAATAGATTTCGTCGATCTGGGAACTGTAAGTTGGTATTTCAAGTTAGTTTTGAATGCTATATGTCGATTACACAAAGAGTTTTACAAGTCACCTATGCCGATGCCAAACAAGGAAATTGACGAGAGATGAAAATGGTTTAAGGTTAGTCAAACACATAATTTTTTATTAAAGATATTCTTTGCTAATAGAATTTATTAAGTAATGTTTTATTTTTATGAAGGGTTGTCTAGGAGCATTAGATGGAACATATGTTAAAGTTAAAGTCCTTGCTGTTTATCGAAAACCATATCGAACACGAAAGGGGGAGATTTGTACCAATGTACTTGGAATATGTACGTGAGATCTTTTATTTATGTATGTACGAGAGATCTTTTATTTATGTATGTCATTCCAGAGACACAAAGAAGTTCCCCGGTTGATGCTTATGACTTTGATTTTGTTGAAGAGGCGGTTCGAGATGCTTGTCGATTTGAAGGACCAACAAGTAGTGTAACCAGCAAACATAAAAGACAAAAAGCATGGATGGAGATGAAATATATCGGGAGTCATGCAAAGAGATGAAGGAAGTCTTGGTTAGATTTGGAGAGATTGTAGGTGTTAATCTCAATAAAGAACGTTTGGAAGCTCTTGAAATCTTGAGAAGGTTAGTGATGAGTTGAAAGCTTCACTAGGTATTACTATGAGTAGATGTTTTAAAGCAGCCTCATTTGATTGGTAAGTATATTGTTATTGGATGGTCATTTCTTGGGTTGACACAAAATGAGAAAATTTGCATGGTGGAATCGTATATCAATGGTTCCATTAGATAAATGTTTATGGTTATTTTTTTGTTAGAGTTTGGTTAAAATACTTTTTGTGGCCATGGTTGAATCACTACTTTTTGTATGACCATGGGTCATAATGATGTTTTTTTGATGTGGTCATGGTTGAAGGGCTTTTTTTTTGTTCATCTAACATTATAGACTATGTTTGTTTAGTCTTTGTGGTAAGAGTAATGCATTTTAATTATTAATTTTTTGTATGTTTTTTGAGCCTAAAATAGATTATTATTATGAGCTGATTATGTGGTGTTGTTAAATTGACCATCAATAGAACTTGAAACATAAGAAATTGGATTGTTAATTGACCCAAATTGATTGTTTGTTATGGAAACAATATGGATGTAAATGATAAATTTGGTGCAATTCTTTGTTGAAATCTCTGTGCTATCAAACAAGAGAAGTGATTCTCTATTATATTTCTCTGCTAAAATCTCTGTGTTATCAAACAGAAAATTCAATTTTCATTTTTCAGACTAATTCATTTTCTCTGCAATTCCATTCTTTGCAATTATTTCTCTGCAATTCCATTCTGTGTAACAAATGCACCCTAGCTTAATGTCCTTAAAAAACTCCTATAATTTGACACCCTTCAAAAAAAATATTTCATTTTTAGTTTTTAATATGTATTAAAAGAAAATTGATTATGATATCATCATTTTACTTTTAGAATTTTTTTTCTTATTAATCATTACCTTTACTTCCTAAAATGGCTAAGGAATGAAGAATTTCTTTCATCGATAGTCTTAAGCCGTAAATTTTGAGTTGGGTGTGGATCTTAAATAGAAACGTTTTACTCGTGTTCTTAACCGGATCTCATGTCATTCAAAAACATTCTTTAACGAAACCCTAATTCCTGATTAAACTATTGTTGCAAAATTTTGGAATAATTTGTTGATGCGAAAAGTGTTTTATTTGCGAAAAGTGCGAGAAGCAATCTCAGCCACTTATTTGAATTAATCATGTTTTTAATTTTTTTTAATTTAAAAGGGCTTAATAGTAAACCAAAATTTTTCTCTTTCCATTCTATTTCTCTTTCCTATTTTTCTCAATCCTAAATTTTGAATAAAAAAGAAAATAAATATAAATAATTTACTATTAAATTATTAATTTTACTGAGTTCGCCGATGAATACCCGAAAATATTTACGAGTTTTTCATCATTACTGTGTTCAATAATGAACACAGCCAAAAGTATACGGGTTTTAAGATGAATTTTACAATATTTAATACTGACACAGCTAAAAATATATAAGTTTTTTCATCATTACTATTTTAAGTCAATTATTCTCTATTTGTTCACCAATGAATTTAACTTTGTTCCCCGACAAACAACTATCAAGAACTGATTCTCATTTCTCACATATGTTCAATAATTAACTGCTAAAAAAAACATAGATGTAGTATAAGAGTTCATGTGCAAATGAAGAAAAAGCATAAATATACCTTTTTATTAGTATGCAAGCATGAGCAACACACAAAAAACAAAATCCATCTGCACCATATAGATTAACAAGAAAAAAACAAAAAAAAAACAAGAAGAAAATAAACCAATATTTAAGGAGCATACGATAGAGTAAAAACTTGGCTTCATCTCACCCTTGAATTCAAATAGCATCATTTTTGGACAAGCGACGAGATAAAAAAAAACCTTTTAACGTTATATTGTTATGGTATATGGTTATGGTGGCGATGGTTGAATGACAAGCAATGACGTTAACATAGCATACAACGTGGGCAGTGATGGTTCCGATCCTGTTAGGAGATCTATAGGATAGCGAGAGGGGAAGCCGATATGTCTAGCTAGCGGTGGAGGTCATGGCCTTTAATTCGTCGACGTTGGGTGTAGATTTTGTAGATCGGGATGGTAAAATGAAAGTGACGACGGTGATGTTACCAGGTGATATTGGCCGTCGATCATGGTGGTATAGCGGCTGTAGATGTACATGATTTAGGAGAGAGGGAGAGATAAAAGATTTATTAGGGTTGTGAAAGGCAATCGTAGGTTTGGAATGAGGTTAATTAGGAGAAGATTCTAGTATAAAAAGTCTAATTTAGCCCTTATTTCTTTTAATTATTTTCCTTTTGTTCCGGTATATTTACAACATTGCCATAAACAATCTTGAGCATTGATTAACATATCGTGTGGTCAAAATCACTTCTCACACTTTTTACTTTAATTTACTTTTTATTTGATCTCATCGTTATATATATATATATATATATATATATATATATATGGGTGTTCAAACATCTTAAAATCTCATACTTTTGTTATTATTTATATAAACTACATGTTTTGACTTATAAAAAATTATACTTATGGGTAAAGGATATATTTTGCTAGTAGTATCTAAGTTAGGTGTTATCACACTCGCATACTTTTTTAACAAACAAATACTAAAATGATAAAATTACCCTTCATTCAACATGTATGTAAGCTTAATAACACCTAACTTAGATGTTACAGCAACACACATCCTTTTCCTATACTTCATTTACAAAAACAAGTAGTGGAAAACATGTGGTGTTTTTTGAAACTTTCAAAACTTTATTTACAAAAACACGTAGTGGAAAAAATTTGATGCTTTTTGAAACTTTCAAAACTGTTTGAGTAATTTGATTAATTAATTAGGGTTTTAACTTGTAAGATATCATATCATATGCGCGTGTTAATTAATCAGATTTCTAATTGAAATGTTACCACCCATCATATCATCCATTTGCAAGCTTGTTTATATATAAGACTGGTTTCCATAAAAAGCATATATAAGAGATCGAATGAATGTTTACTTGAGAGATAACCATATTTTCCAGACAAGTTTTGAGTTAGATTTGACACTAGCTAGCACGACAAAAGATTTACATAGACACCAACATAAGCTAGTGAAAATGGGCATCAAATATAGTCCTAATTGCACGACCTATATATGGCACGACGTGCTAGGGCAAAATCGTGCTCAAATATATATCTTGAGCATGATCGAGCGTTGATTACTGTTTGTTCTATAGGTACGTGTGCGAGGTTGAAGAACGACTTCATACAATGTGTGCATATATATATGGTCGTGTTTCAAATTCGACACCTCCATATAATATATATTTCACCATTAATTGATCTATTCTTGAGTCAATGACTCCCATATAGAAAACCTTGATTATGACTCAAAGGGTACATTCTTGCATTTTCAAGGTGGATGTAGCTCACCAATGACCAAACTTAACCCTTCCTTGGATTGAGCTCAAATACTTGGAGGCAAATTATAAGGTGCAAGAGATATGAAAACTTTTTCACACTTACATTAAAAAATGTATGTGCTACTCTAATCTCTTCTATTTTATAGAAATATGATCATTGCAAACCTCATAATGGTCCATATATACTTGGGATTTGATCATGTTTTTATGTTATATATGGTCCCTTCATCCCAACAAATTAATACACTATCCACCAAAACCTAATTAAAGAAGCCTTTACAAATAGTTGGAGAGGAAACCAAAGTCTCTCCCTCTAGCTAGCTTCTTTTCATTATTTATTCATAAATATATAAAAATAACAACTTGGTATAAAATATAAAAACTTTGATAGATACATACACACCCCACCAAAGGAATACACACAAATTAAGCTCCTGCAAAAGTGCCAAAGAGGTTTCTTTCCAAACTTCACCTTCAACACTTCAACTAATTCTTTTCATCTCTCTTAATTCCTTCTCAATCTCTGAAGTCAGCCCCGATCAGCTTCCCCATCGATCTAACTCACTCAAGATCATGTCAAACCGATGGTGGACCGGCCAGGTCAACGTAGCCGGCGTTGAACCATCATCCGGGGGTTCCTCCGCCGTCAAGAAACCAGATCTGGGAATCTCGATGATGAACGACAACGCAACAGCAAGTGATCAAGAAGATGAAAGAGACAATAACAGTGATGATCCAAGAGAAGGTGCAATTGACGCCTCGAACCGCCGCCCACGAGGTCGCCCTCCGGGATCCAAAAACAAACCAAAACCACCGATTTTTGTTACTCGAGACAGCCCCAACGCGCTACGCAGCCACGTGATGGAAGTGGCAAGCGGTACAGATGTAGCAGAAAGCATAGCTCAATTCAGCCGGAAAAGACAGCGTGGTGTGTGTGTGATGAGTGCTAGCGGGACAGTTATGAATGTAACCCTAAGACAACCGTCAGCACCTGGTTCGGTCATGGCGTTACAAGGCCGGTTCGAGATATTATCCCTAACCGGAGCTTTTTTACCAGGTCCAGCGCCACCTGGATCCACCGGGCTCACTATATATCTAGCCGGTGGACAGGGTCAGGTTGTGGGTGGCAGCGTGGTCGGGTCATTGGTAGCGTCTGGACCGGTGATGGTCATAGCCGCCACGTTTTCCAACGCTACCTATGAAAGACTTCCAGTTGAGGAAGAGGAGGAAGCAGATAGTGTGGCACCTGGGCTAGGTGGCGGTGGATCACCGCCGCAGCTAGGAATGAGTGAACCGAATCAGATGCCGGGTTACAATTTGCAGCCAAATTTGATCGCTAATGGAGGTGGACAGTTGAACCATGAAGCTTTTGGTTGGGCTCATGGCCGGCCTCCGTACTAAAGAATTAATTAAGGTAATTAATTAATAAATAATCATATTATATTACTGATATGAAATGAATATGAAATTATGAATGAATGATCGAAGTAGTAGATAGATTAATTAATTAAAATTACTATTAGGTGATTTGTGATGTTGGATACATTATTAATTAACATGAATGATGATCCTCGTATTGTAATTAATTACTGTAAGAAAGAAAAGGAAATATTAATAATATATTGTAAGCTTGTATTGAGTCATATATAATTAAATTAATTAAGAACCAATCAAGTTTATTATTTAAAAAAACTTCACGGTCACATGAAACTAGCGAGCTCATGATTGTTGTTTTTCAATAATATTATGTTTACAAGGCGATTAGTACTGCAACTCTGCAAGTGTTATATGTATGATCCATCTAAAACAGATTTGATTTAGCAGTATAATTAAGATATAAATAACGTATTCAAGATTCAATTCTCTCTTAAGTAATAATTAAGACATATAAGGTGTATGAGTTTGTCGTTACGAAATAGAGTATATATATATATATATATATAAAATTATACACACAAAAGATAATTAACAGGCTCTTCAAACTTAATTAAAACATCATATTTTGATTTTTGTCAACTAATTAATTTAAAAACCTCGATCTATCGATCCTAGAGTTTCACATTTTGTTAGTGCTTTTTCTTCTTACATAATATTTTGTTAGTGATTTTAGTTTTACCAAGCTGTTTTTGTGTAATGAATCTACATATTATCAATGGATGCAAAGTTTGATTTTATGCAATTTTAGAGGTGCAGAATAGTAGGGGTCAAGGGAGTTGCGCCTCCTTGTGTCCTAGGGGTAGCGCCCATAGCGAGGTCCAAGTGGCGAATTTCCTCTAGAAAACCATCAAGTTTTTATGATTTTGATTATGTGCCAGATTTAATTTTGATCCTGTAGGATTATCGTTCCACATAATTTGAATTTCGTGCTAACCTAGACACTGAAAGGCGAAAAACCAAATTTAAAAAGTATTATTCATGATTCTACAAGAAATCCAAGTTTATTTTGATTACAAAAACCTACTCGTTTACCTTACAATTCAACTCTAACCTATTTTGCTTTCTTTAACTCTCTTCTATTAATTCGACATTGTAATTATCTCTTTTCAACCAAATTAAGTGCATCTAAAATTTTAAACACTTCATATTTTACATACCATTATAGAAAATAGAAATAGCATCAACTCATGCATACACTCACACACACATCATCTACAGTTCAATGATGAACTAAACCCCGAAAGAAGGACGAAGTACAAGACATAGTTATGATTAAAAAAAAGATTGACTACATCAAGCTAACATCTATAGTAACGAGCGATAAGTATATATATATATATATATATATATATTTTAACAGCGAATTTAGTGGATTGGGTTCGCAGTGACATCCATATAGGGCAGTATGCGAGCCCCAAGCCACACACCATGATGGAGTAATACCCTACACCATTTTTTAAGAAAAACCCCCACTGTCCAGACTCGAACTCAAGACCTGAGCTATGGGCTAAAATCCCTATACCACAGGGCTGCGCCAATTTCTAATTTATGTATTTAGAACTGTCCAATTTTTTTATATAAATTAATTCATTATGACAAGCCTCACTTACGCTATGTTCTCAAGTTATTTTTTGGAAGGAAAGAGAGGGGAAGGGAATGAAACAATTAGTGGTGGGTGTTCTTAAGTTTTTTTAAGAAAGGAAAGTAAGGGGAAGCTAGGGGGAATTTTACCACTTTTATGCTTTAAAACAATCTTCCCATTTTTGGGATGATTGGGAGGGGGAGTTTTTCCATCCTTCCCTTCCCTTCCCTTTCCTCCCCTCCCCTTTTCTTCCCTTCGTTTAAAAATTCGAGAACAAACCGTTAGAACTTAAAGTGTATGATGATATGATAGAAAAAACAATAATATCAATTTCCTTATACCAATAAGGCCATCAATATGGTATTGGGTGAGACCATCGGGTTGGTTGTGTAGACCAAAACCCATACGCCCCGGCAAAGTAAGCCAATCGGGTAAGCATTTTAAGTTGGGGAACCTGAGCTTTCCTCCCCTCTCTCTTCTTTCTCCCTCCCCTCTCTTCCTCTTTCTCCTTCTCTCTCTCTCTCTCTCTATATATATATATATATATATATATATATAATAAAACCGGGATAAGATTAAGTTAGGTTATTACTAGTTTTTTAGAATTAATAAACCAGTATGGTATCCGCATAATGCTGCGACGACGAATTGTTTCTACTCGGTAACATTCCATTTTCATTTATTCTCATATTCTCATAAACTCTTTGTTGATTATTAAAACAAATTTTAAAAACAATAAAATAAGAAAAAATATTAATTTATAAATTAACAATAGATAAAGATTGGCTTATCTTGGAAATTATGTTGATGTAGATGAGAAATTGTGTTGGTATGTGAGAGTATGTTGATGGATGAGTTAGATTATTTGAGAGATATATTAGTAATTTTTAATTACTGAAATTTTAAGGGATGAAATAAAGTTAGAGAGAGTGTATTAAATGTACTATAATGTCGTATAGATTATGAATAACTAAATACTTAAGTTATTTGACGGAGATGCAGACCATGTCGAAACTCCTTTACCTTCCGATCTTTTTTGCGTCTCAAAAAAAAAAAGAAGAACTAAATACTTAAGTTTGTTCGTATAAAAACAGATTCAATTGTGCGGATGCATTAATTACACGATTAGGGACTAATTAATAATGTTATAAACTCAAGAAACATGAGCCCGATGGGGAATCATTAACTACATTATATATATGTTCGTAATAATGATTGGAAAAAAAATTAAATTAGCATTAAGTAGAGATCAAGTGTGATCGTACTGCTAATTATATGTGACACGAATATAAATCTAATAAATCTTTTGAACTTTGAAGTGTCTTTGTGTTGGCTAGTGTAGAAGTTCAATATTGACTCAAGATTCTAAGGTTTTAAATACTTGGAAATGAGATTGAGTGTTTTAACAATCATCTATTGGTACGTGGTCCACTGAATAATCCACCTGCTTTTATAGGAGAGATCAATGGATCAAACACTAGATCGGCTTCAATCAAGAGTTGGTCAAGGAGTTGTTTCCGAAAACACCAACATGTTACAACAGTTAGATAGCATACATTAGAACCAAAGAATCGCACCTTAGTAGAAACCCTAACACGTAAAATCCCTTTAAAAGAAATGTGAGTGGATTAAGTGTTTTAGATCACTAACAATGAACAATAAATATGTAAAACCAGTTCTTTATGAACACCTGGAATCGATCATTAAAAACACGTGGTGTTGGTTTCATCCCATTTAAAACTGAAACTAGAATTTAGCTCATTTCATTGTGCAATGGTAAAATAGTAGGGTAATGTAGACCGTATAAAAAAAAATTAACAAAAAAACATATGCACACTCTAAACCTGTTTTAAACTACACTTTTTGTTTACGGTGAAACTAGAACCTATGACTATAGGAAACACTTTACAAATATATTAGTAACGGTGACTACAAGCCCTTTGGTAGACCATATCAAACTTATAAGATGGAAAGAACTCAAGAAGCCATAATTAGACATGCCAAAATAACTTAAAACGGCTAGAAAGTTATGATTTTTGGGTTAACGTTAGGTTGAAGCAATTGGTTTCTTTTTCAAACAGTCGGTACGCATTATAATCTTACATCAAATAGTTTACCATAGCACCTAATTAAGGACTAAAGTATTTATATTTGCCATGATCATTTAACCCATTTGTGCAACACTATAGTTAAAGCTAGTATTAATAATTGTATATTCCCAATCAGTATCACAACAGCAATTGAATATTTCCAAACACAATGATAGTCAATGTATGAATTGAACCGTATATATGTATGCGTATACGAATGAAGGAGAGAACAATATGCAACTATGAGATGATAATTAAAAAAACTTTAATTAGGGTTAACTGACCTATGACTTAATACCATGATCATATATACAATAATGATCCTTGTACTTATAGACTAATACATCTAAAAGCAAACCTTAACTAGAATTATTAAATGAACACAATAAGGTTCTAACAATATCACAATATGAGATTGAAAAAGTACAAATACACATGGGAGAGTAATTTGCTTAATTAGCTTTGAAATCAATTCAATGATCGAAAAATGAAGACGTTATTCAACGAAATATAGCCAAGTATGTATAATTGTATTAAATTAGACAAGATCAAGAGAGAATACCTTTTCAGAGAAAACAGATCCAAGCTATTGAAATCTTGATTTAAGGCTACAAAAATACGATACATCTACTATATTTATCACTGTTTGTATGTTAATGTGAATAAAAAATAAAAATAATTTTGTCAATTGTCTTGATTTTTACAACCATACTTCGATTACTTTGCGAGAAGGTGTTGTTCTTAAAACCTTAACATGTATAAATATAATTTCAATGCAATGTCAAACTCAAAAATAAAAGGAAACCCATCAAACTAAATCAAATACACATATATCGCAAGTTGCTATTAAGAAGACATGCAATTTCTATCTAATTTCAAAACCCTCATTAAAACTGACAATATTGAGCATTTGTATAATTACACTGGTTCATATATTTATCCTACATATTGAAAATTTGTTTAATTACACCGTTTTAATATGACATGCTCCTATTAGATATAAAATTTGTGTATTTCTTTAATTATGGTATAAATACTCTAAATTGTATTGTACTCAACATAACAATAATAACAGAAATACATTTCCCTCTCTCTCTCTCTCTCTAGCTCTTCTCTCTACATTTTCATGGTATCAGAGCACCTATCGATCCAATGGTACCTGAACTAATCAACACTACAAGAAATCTGGGTAATAGGGGCGACACCCAGTTATGTCGCGCCTATTGGTGTCGCCACTAAAGCCAATTAAAAAAAGCC
>JAUEJL010101391.1:0-13227 GCA_032274825.1 Drosophyllum lusitanicum
TACAATAAAAAAGCGCGATATTTTTATATATAGAATGCATATAGATACATACAGACATAGAGACATACATATATATATATATATATATATATATATAATTCTAAAAATTAACCTTGCTCTGAACCATTGCAGGAAGTTGTCTTTCATCCCCAACAAGTATAACATGGCGAAGACCTCCAAGCTGCAAAGGTATAACAGATTCACATTCCTTTAGTTGAGCAGCCTCATCAATCACAAGAACCTCTAAGGGTTTCGATACTTCTGTATGTAAGCTGATGGAACTTGATGCAGTGCAAAATATTAAACAAGCATTTGCCAAACAAAACCGTCTGATTTCATAATCTTCCTTAAATTCTGGAAACTGCAGTTTCTGTTGAAGATATTTGAGTTTCTCAAGGCTCATGATTCTGAAAGCATGTAAATTGTTATTACCTCTGCTCCTAGCATCATCTAATCCATTCAAGGCTTCTTTTAACCCTACATTAGTCGCCACTGTTTGTTTCACTGAATCTATGAGACATTTTAGACAACGAACAAGTCCTATCATTTGTTTTGCTACCTCAACCGAAATGAAAGATGTCGGCATATGTGTGTACAGGCTCTGAATACAAGATATTAAACGACTTGCAAGAAAGTCAAACCCCTTCACAACAAACTCCTCGAAAGTCAAAAGGTCTTGCGTATAACTCTTTTTGCCTGGATTTTGCTCTGAAGACTGCTCATTTTCATCTTCATTCGCGGTGTTACTAGTAGGGCTTTTCTTTTCACCTTTCAAGGTACTTACAATGATGGAGTTCCAATTCTGTACTTTCATTGCTTTCTTCAGCGGCGTGTTAGTTGGCTCCTCGCTTTCAGTACCTGAATTCACCTCATTGTCATTTTCACTGCTGCTAACATCACCCTCTTCAGAAGTATCTTTATTGCTGCAATCGTCTTTCTCATCATTAACAAGACTATCCTCTCCATCATCTCCTCTTAAATTCTGCATTACGTACAACTCGTATTGATCCTGTGGATTCTCAAGGAAACGAACCATACACTCACTGCTACCTCGCCAACCTGAAAGTGGAGCTAAACAATCTGCAAGAATATTGACACGCAAAGTTAAGAATATATCCGAAAGGTCTTTGCATTGATCTATCTTCATTCTCTCTCCATTCCCATATAAAACTATATCTCCTAAACCATACGTATCATTCACCAAAGACTCCCTCACTAAGCTCATAACTCGTTTAGTAACTCCTAAAACTGCAATATTCGTAGGAGCACAAGTGAGAGTTCTGCAGTTCATCCGCAACAACATGAATAATAACAAACTGATTGTTTTTGTCTTCCCTGTTCCTGGAGGCCCCCAAATTAACTTCATGGAATTCTGGTGACAACAATATCTTGAAGCAACACATCTTAAAACAGCAGCTTCTTGTGAAGTATCAAGCTGGAAAGGTTTCAGAGCTTTCTTCATTCTCTTGTCCCGAGTTTCATCCAAAGAACACTCCATACATCTTTTTCCAACCTGTTAAAAGATTATTAGATCTTTCCAAAAATAAATAGAGATAATGTTAAGGGGGTGTTTGCTTTAACTTATTAAAGGTTTATTTTCCGGCCTTAGTTTTTGATAAACTAGTTTTTTTCGGGCTTATTTTCTTACTTTTGAGTTTATTATGGGTTACCCGTAGAAAATAAGCCAAACTCATGAAAAAAGCCGGAAAATGAGTTTATGAAAAATAAGCCCTTGATAAGCTAAAATAAACATCCCCTTAATATAAAGATAAAACAATATGAATGCATATATAACATTCTTACAAAAGAATCAACTCTCAGCAGGGCTTCAATCATCTTCTTTCTGTCTCCTTCTACCTCCGCGTGAAGGGCTTGTGAAATACGAATATTAGTCGTCAAGTTCATGAGATACACGGCAAAATGTTTTACATCATTCCCACTATGATCGTGATTGATTGGTTTCGATGATAAAACTTTTAGTTTATAAATTGATTTATTCCCCTCCATGTTTTGCACTAAAGCTATGAGGTAAGCCTTGTTTGGCCTCTTGAGATCATCAACACATTTTGGCCTTACATCAGTTAAAGCAATGAGATCTCCAGCTTCAGGTACATAACATCCTTGACACCTTTTCAGCAAAATGATGTATAACAATGCTCTGGGAAGTTTAAAATCCTTGGACTTTTGCACTTTAACAATCTCTGAGGTTGGACAACGATTGACTCCAAGTATCTTGGAGAGCAACTCTGCATGTGTCTCCTCAAAAAGCGGATAGATGAATGATTTGGTGTAGGATGATGCTGAGGAAAATGTTTTTGGAATCTCAGATACCTGATCAAATATTACAGTTTTGAATTAAGGTGACAAGCTGATAATATATATATATATATATTCCGATATTATTAATAGAAACACAAGAATGAATCAGTAACGTACTTGTTTTAAAAATGTAATCTATCTATCTATCTATCTATATGTGTATATATATAATATATATATATATATACACACATATAGATAGATATATTTAAGGAACAAGTTAAGCTACTAAAAAGTGATCGAAATGAGTATAGATTTACAGACCTTTGACTTGTACAAATTTCGGTTAAGCAGGTCACTAAGAGACCAAGAAAACACCTCATCAACCAATTCGCCACGCTTGTTTTCTGGTTTTTGTTTTTCAGCATCCGTCGCAATGATCTCCATCCTACTAAATTAAGCTTTTTTCTTGAAATTGTAATAAAGAAACCCAGTGACAATATGTAGACAAGCGGTAGTACGTACGCTTGATGGTTGTGATCGAAAAGGCAACAATTTCAATTCATTGTTTGTGAGTTCTTATTAGTTTCAGTTGTCCAGAGAAACTTTATCTTAGAGAAGGAGATGCAGCGGCATGGAATCAATTGATTTACAGCTAGATTCCATGAAAACGTTACAGTTTCCTAGAAGGAATTTCAAATGTTCTTTTCCAGTATTCTACGTCAGAATTTATAAATTGATTTATTCCCCTCCACTTTCAACGTACCTTTTTCACTACACATGTTAAATCAAGGGGGTTATATAGAATTACCATTTCTAAAGTATGCTTTGCATCGCTTGTTTGAAACTTAGGCTTAATGGAATCATTCAGCGCTGAATGCTGAATGATTCAGCATTCGTGTTTGATTGTTGCCTCTGAATAAAGACTGTGCTGAATGATTCAGCATAATGTTGTTGAATCATTCTACCTTAATGTGCATTTTGAATCATTAAGCACCAAATATTTTACTCTAATACTTCTTATTTCACACGTTATCTTGTTAAACAATCATATCTTATATCTTATCTTATAATATAATATATCACTATTAAGGTTGAAATGATAATTTGCATTATTTAGATTATTCATTCAGAACCTTTATCAAATAGCATGTCACATTCAAAAGCAGATTCATTCAGAGCTTTTGAATTATTCAGACCACAGAATCATTCAGTGCTTAATAATTCTGTTTTAACAAACAACCCCTTACATATGATTAATAATGTAGTGCAAATTAATGAACTCAATTAGTCATTCTTGTTAAAAACAAGAGATGTGATATATCCTCATACTCACAAGATTTACACAAGTGTCAAAATCAATGGACGAGTTGAAAAAATAGAATTATTGGACTTCATGTTTCACCTTGTGGTGAGTTGGAAGATGAAGTAGAAAGAAATAGTAGGAGAATATATCATTTTTCTCAAAAAAAATATAGCATTGTTTTGAGATTTCTTAATATGGGAAGATGTTCTCGAATTCAAGCTCTTTCATAGCTTTTGGATCAAATAAAGACGTACAAAGATCCGCAATTGAAATTGGTTAAATTAGTGTCTCGAACCTCAATCGATCGATGTTTATGTTGTTGTAGCTTCCTTCTTGTTGTTTCCTTTTTCCGTTTGACTCGTGTATATTTTCTAGCGCCAACATGCTAGTGTTATTTTAATATTTTTATTGCCTTGCCGGTTAAAAAACAATTATATTTTCTACTACTAAATCCTCCTACTTATCCTTCTATCCACCAAATGATGACAAGTGGATCTGACTAATTTTCTCTCTTTATATTTTTTTGAACAACGAAGTTATGTTAGTGGGCTGGGTCCGCAGTAACATCCATATAGGGCAGTATGCGAGCCCAAGCCATGCGCAATGAGGGAGTAAACCCTCCTCCATTGTTTCTGGAAACCCATACAATGAGGCTCAAACTAAAGACCTCACTGTGGGGTAAATCCCTCCATATCACTAGGACAAGTCCTAGTGGGTAGAGAATGAGTATAAATATTTTATAGGAGGAAGCTTCTAAAAAACAATGTTGTGAGATGCGTAGGGAGAATGCTAGCACATATTTCACTTGAATAAAAATGCTAATTACACAGTTTTATCTCTTGGGCACGGTTGATTGATCGAGTATATATCATCATTTGGTCGATTCGAGTGGGAACAATGTTGGCGGCAAGGTTAGACTAGATCCCCATTGAGGTGTGGTAAGATGTCGGATGAATGGAGACTTGGTCTGGTAAATCCAGTATATAAAAACAAGGAGGGACTCTCAACTTGCGGAAGTTTCATGGGTATTAAACTACTTAGTCACACTACGAAGGTGTAGGAGTGAGTGATAGAAAACAAGATACGTCAAGATACAAGAATAACGGAAAACCAATTCAGTTTCATGCCCAGAAGATCTTTTGATAGAAGCAGTTCATCTAATTAGAAGCCTCGAGGAAAAGGAGAAACAACTGAACATTCACATGGCTTTCTTAGATCTAGAAAAGGTGTGTTATAGTGTTCCTAAGGAGTTGATTTGGGAGACATAAAATGATTTTTTTAATCTCGGGGATATATATATATATATAGTAATTTTTGAGATATGTATTAAGGCGTGCTGACTTGTGTCAAGATCCCGGTAGGAGATAGCGAGTAATTCCCCGTGCTAAGGGCCTACACCAAGGATCTACACTTAGCCCACTTCTTTTTTGTAGTGATTCTGGATGGATTTCACAACAGATACATGGGAGCGTTCCAAGGTGCATACTCTTTGCTGACGAAATTAATTAGAGGAGGCCGGGCTCTGAATTAGTAGAGATAAGATTAAGTACCTTTGTTGCGATCTTAACAAGATCAGAACGACAAGAACAAGGAAAATAGGCAGGGAGATTAGGTGTTGCAATCCCATGAGTCTTTGAAGTACTTAGGTTCCTGGTTACATAGGACTCGAAGGATAGACGAAGACGTGGCTAAGTGTATTAAGGCAGGGTGACAGAAGTAGAGAGCGTCCTCAGAAGTACTATGTGATAAAAGTATCCCATCAAATCTATTAAGCAAAATTCTATAGAGTATATCAAACAAGCTATACTGTAACACCCCAACTTTGTTTAATATAATGTCATTCCACAATATTATCACCATGTAATAAAACCACGTCAACATTAAGTAAAGTTTACATCCATAAGTAATTTAGAATATTTAAACATGGTTTGAACAAAGAAAGAAATTGTTTTTAAAATAGAAAAGTATGGATCTGCTATCACGCCGGAGCTTTCCAGTTGTCCACATCCGAAGTCCTTGAAAGGAACAACATGACAACGGTTAAGCATAAAGCTTAATGAGCTTTCACAACACTTATTCTTTATACCAGTTAGCATAGAGTTCCAATATAGGTATACATCACATCACATAGGCGGATAAGTGCCCAGCTACACAAGATTGCCAAAGTTGCAATAACAAGCGCCACAACTGTGCATAGTTTCCACATTGACATCAAACAATACATATATACACAATAATAGACATCACAACATAATGAATAAGTTAGTGAAAATTCACTTGATCAATTGTACAGTCTAACTTAATAAAACAACAATAAGTCCGGAATTAAACAAGTCTACCGGTAAGAACCTACAACACGGTTTCACTAAATTAAACACTATGTATGGGTTAATTATCCACATGACACTAGAAAACTCCAATCCCAAAACCCTCAAACCTCAACTCAACCATTACAAGTTATTCCAATTACTATAGATTCCTAGCATCATCTATGTAAGTCATATCATCTGATTGCATCATCATCATCAATCATAGCATGATTCAAGACCTATTTTGTTATTGGCTTCTTTGCACAGCTCAGCAGGAGCTAAGCCTACCAAAAGTCCATTAGATCTTAACCAATTTTTGTGAAATCAACATCTAAATGATTGTAAGAAAGTGAGGAATCATACATAGGAATCATACCTAGTCGTTCTCTAACAAAATTCACGTAATTTGGTGAAGAAATGGTGATGATTCTCTTGTTTACCTTATTGGTTTAACATAGCTCTCTCTCACACACACGTACACTGAATATTAAAAGTGGCTACAATAATAGTTTATGGAACTTGATGCCCTAATCTGGGTATTTATACTCTTTACAAGTATTCATGAATGTCTCAAACACCCCCTTTAACTTATAAAAAAAACACTTAGTATAACAATTCCAAGTCATGACCCAGTAACTACAATATTCATTCTCATAATGCTCGTATTAATATTGTCACTAATATTGTTAATTACCAAATTATTACATTCGGGAAATGGGTATTACATATACTTTATGTGTCAGATTGGTTGTTGAATAATGCACAAGCGGAAAAGATGGATGTGACGGAAATGAGGATGTTGAGGGAAGCAAGATGGATGTCACGTAATTTAGATAAAGTCTTAAATGGAGTTTTTATAGCTATATCATGGACAAGTTGAGGGAAGCAAGATTGCGTGGGTTTGGTCACGTTAAGAGAAGGCTCTAACAACAACAATTAGAAGTCTAAAAAACATATCTGTGAAGGGCACTAGGAGATGAGGGTGTCCATGTACGAGGTGCGATGATTGACTGAAGACTGACGTGGACGAGCTTTTACCCTCTAAGGAGATGATCCCAGATCAAACCACGTGGAGAAGAAGAATTAGAATCGTAGGGTAAAAGGTTACAGATAGATTAGTGGCAAGGGAATAAGTGGTGGTGTGTTAGACTTAGTAATAAAAATGAAAAGGGAATAACTTAGTTACACCATAATTTAGCCAGTTAGCTACATGATGCACACCATAATTTAGCCAGTTAGTTACACTTTGTGGATTCACCATGGTGCATAGTGTATAAGCAGGACCACAAAATGTTTGTGTGTGCATCATGTAGCTAACCACCATGTGTACATTGGTAAATAAATAAATTATCAACCTATAATCACTAGCGATAATAACAACAATAATATTATTATCATTATTAATTAATAATAATAATATTGTTGTTGTTGTTATTGTTGATGATGATGACGATGATGAGGCCGTAGATAATATAACCCCTTTGAGGGCTGTTTGTTTGCTACTTAATGGAACCATTTAGCGCTGAATTCTGAATCATTTAGCATTCAGTGTGTTTGATTGCTACCTCTGAATGAAGATTGAGTTGAATGATTCAGCATAATGCTTCTGAATCATTTTACCTTAAAGTGCATTCTGAATCATTAACCATCAAATATTTTACCATAATACTTCTTTTTTCACACGTTGTATTGTTAAACAATCATATCTTATAATATAATGTATCACTATTAAAGTTAAAATGATAATCTGCATCATTCAGATTGTTCATTCAAAACCTTTATCAAACAACATGTCACATTCAGAGGCAGATTCATTCAGAGCCATATTCATTCAGAGCCTTTGAATTATTCAGACCACATAATCAATTAATACTTAATCATTTGTTTTAACAAACAGCCCCTAAATATATCTCTAAAATTACTATTATAAGAATAGTTTGAGAAATATTCAATAAAGTAGCAATATAAATAGTAATTAATACTATAATATTATTTTATACTATATAACTATATAACTATATAGATATCTATGTATGTATCGGTACTTGTATAGTATACATATTTAGCAACAAGTAATTATACATTTTACCGTTATTATAATTGGTATTTTAACAACTATAATAATTAAATAATTTCCATTATTTAATTTATATTATCGGAGGTCTTTCTAAAAACAGTCTCTCTATTTTTGGATAAGGGTATAATTGTCTACATATCACTTTCCCCATATCCCGCTAAGATTTGATTGTTGTTGTGTTGCATGTGCAAAATAAATGCAATGTTTTAACATATGCTGGCTTAACATCCCATGTATAAACACGAGGAATGATTAAAATAAATTTTAAATGTTTATAGTGTTAAATAATATTACCGTATAAAATAAAACAATTATAAGTACACATATGAAAACAACTCATATGTATTAGAGAAAACAACTAAATCACCTAAAAAATAACATGGGAGAAAACAACTCATTTGTAAGCTATTTGTGAAATTAAAAAAGATAATTGATAAAAAAAATTTAATAATAGAATGATGATATCATAATTTATTTTCTTTTAATATAGATTAAATATTAAAGTTTTTTGTTGTTATTTTTAAGATAATTTAAAAGTTCTCTTGCTATTAGGTAACTACTCATCACAAAAAATGACATGCATCGTTAGTTATTTACATTAAAAGGTATATTTGATAGTTAATTATGATAATTTAGACAATTTTGTTTCTCCATTTAGCAAATTACTCTATTATTTTTGAATTACATTATTTGTAATTATTTAAATGTTAAAATTTTATACTTAAGCTATTGATTTTGATGAAACTTAAATTTAAATAAAGGGATTTAATTGGTGAATTTTTTTTAAAAATAGAATGATGATATCATAATTTTATTCTTTTAATATATATTAAAGAAAGAAAGATTAAAGATAGAGGTTTTAAATTTTTTTAGATATTTGTTTACAATAATATGACGTTTTAACTAAAATTCTTATATTCATAAATTATAACTTTATAGTTTCGTAAAAATTTATGACGTACAACAAATTTTTCAAGTTCATAATTGTGTAAAAATATAAGCAAAAAGTATGAAGAGTCAAAGAATTTGAGTAAACCCATCTTAAGGCTCCCTTACAAACAGATCATATCGTAAATATGGAGGCGGTAAATCATATAATTCATAGTCAAAAGGAATGTAAAAGCTTTAATATATCCATAGACTTCTAATCTAAATTTCGTATTTCAATCCCTAAGACATCTTGAGTCTTGAGTTGGAACGAGGTGAATTTTGTCCGCGTTGCGACGGACTTTTAGTACAAACAAAATATAGAAATAAACATCTGAACACAAGTATTTGTAATATAAAATCAACGTCCAAACACAAAGAGTTGAAGTAAAGCAGAAAAATACAAAAGATTCGTAGTGCCTTCAATTCGTACAATATGGTTCGAACTCAAATATATATTTAAGTTTAATTTTTTGTAGCATATTCAACATATCATTTAGAAAAAAAATATTTTTAGATAAATATTGTATTACAATAAAATTTATATCAAAATATATGTTGCTGCTAAAATAAAAAATAAGAAATAATAATAGGGTTTAGTTTCTGAAAGCGTATTGAAGTTGTCACATTTTGCTATTGTGTATACCCATCTTTCAAAACTACCATTTAATATACTCAATTTTCTAAAACTATCATTTGATGTATGGTAATCTATGATAGTAGGTTACACTGGTAAACTTTGCTAAAAAAATAAAAAAAATAAAAAGTTTAATCATGAAGATGAAGAAATCTGGAAAACACAAAGCTTGAGGAAGAACTTGTTGAAGATGAATTCATCTGGTTTCAACCCTTAATCTGCTTGAAGATATGGAATATTGAGATGAAATCCCCAAATCTAGTTTCAACCCTTCATCCGCTTCTTTTCGATGGCCTTCATCTGCTTCTTCTTGATGCTTCATCTGTAGTGCTTTTCCTCAAAGATTTCAAGTCTCGATTTTTTTCAAGTAAGTGTCGTAATAGTAGAATGAACCCAAATCTATATTCAATTTCGTCTGTGTGTTCTTTGGCCGTTATTCATCGAAGGTTTACGGTTATCGCTACTTGGGGCGAAATTGATTTTAGGATGAATCAATCCAGACGAAGATGACTCCCCGCATTGAATTTGTTCGATTAACCAACGATTTAGGGTTCTTAAACCTCAACGATTTAGTTCCTCTACGCGATTTCATCATTGCATATTTAGGGTTCATAACATGAAGATGAGTTTAGTTCTTCAACATCAGCGATTAAGGTTTTCAAACAACTATTTAGGGTTCATAATCCGTAATTTTTGAGTTTTTGATCTTTTCAAGTATGGTTCCTTCATCATCGATTTTTTGTTCCAAGTTTCAAGGGTTTCGATTATCTGATATTTTTTGTGTGTTTGAAGTTCTTTTACTTATTCTTAATTCAAGGTTTGAAGTTCATCTTATCGTTGTTCTGATTTTTTAGAATTTAGATTTGTTATTCCGATTGGGTTTGGATCTTGGATCCTTTGGTTTTCAATTGAGATTCTGAGTTTCAATTTGAGAATCACATTCAACTTCATGTTCATAGTTCATCCCCATCTTAATTCATGATCAAAAAATAAATTAAAATAATGAAATTACCTATTACCTGCTAAACAGGTAACCGACAACATCAAACTGTAGTTTTGAAAGATGGATATAAATAATAGCAAAAAGTGACAACTTCAGAAACTAAACCCATAATAATACCAAAACTAACTTCCAAATGCAAAGATATTAAATAAAGTAGAGAAATCTAAAGAGTTTATAGTGCGTTCATACAATGCGGTTAGAATTCAAATATATTCAAGTTTAATTTTTCGTACTACATTCAATATAATATTTAGCAAAAAACAAATAATATATATAAAATAGTTGTTTTAATTAGTATACAACTAACGGAGAGCAAATAAGAACGAGGTAAATGACAATTAAAGCTAAAGAAATCAAATGGAGAGCAAATAAAAATGAGGGTGTATCACGGTGGGCTTGTAAAACACATTAATTTCCTACCACTCCGCCAGAAATCAATATATAAAAATGAGGGTGTATCTCGGTGGGCTTGAATTATGGGAATTATTTGAAGTGGTGGGTTACGATTAGTGGAAAAAAATCTTAAAAAATAGATGATGATGTCATACATCCTTTTCTTTTAATAAGGTTATTAGATTAAATTAAATTAGATAGATTAAATCAGATAGATAGTTAACTTTGGAATCATTTCCAAATATAAAAGTTAAAACTTTTTATTTTATGCACTTGGAATTTAAATGAAGTGAAGTTGTAGCAATTTAGTTTTTATAATTATCAAGTAAATATACACGTACATCATAAGGAAGGAGCATCTTGGATAGTCCGCTAACATAAATTTCCTTTTATTTAGTTTTTGTAATTATCAAGTGTGTAGATCGTAACGATATTGTTCGTTTTTGAATGCCTCTCACGACTTTAAAACGCGTCAGATGGTAGAAGTAAGATCCAGCATCTGATGTAGGATGTTGTCACGGATTTGGCCGGCTCTAGGAAACGATGAGCCCCATATTAAACCCACCCAACAAAGTAAATATGAGGTGATTATCACTCGTTAAATTAAAGAGGTAACAAACTTGTGTTCCTAGTTCCTAATCGAGAATACCGCAAAGTACGTTGCTTAATTTGCCACCTGCATGTTTTCCGTTCCATGAGACTTTGAATCACCATATATAATTGACGAGTTTCCTTTCACCAACCCCCCTAAACTACCATACGAAATATATATAAACTAATTAGATTAGATTTCTACAAGAAATAACTTAAATCAATTCCAAGTCAAACACACACACACACATATACAAGGGACTCACCTGACACTCGAAACTCTATATGTTGCTGCAGGCTGGTTTCTCAAGCTCATGCCAAGCGACCAACTAGGATCGGTGTCGGAGTCCATGGGCCATGTGACTGGAAGCACCAGATTCCTGTTCAAATTTCCAAAACAACAAATTTATTCTCTTCATTACATATCAGAATCAGAATATGTAAATTGACAAAGTGTACAATTCGACTATTCGATTGAGCATATATACCCATCAGTTTTTTTTTCTTTGCAGCGGCTTATCATATGCTCCGGATAATTCCCATATACCTCGTCTATTAACATCTTTTCCAGTTCTTCGATCTTGGTGGCGGGCAGAAGATCCCAGATCTTTAGCACCTGGATGCAAATGTTATCTTCTACTACAAGGTCAACAGCCCAAATCAAACACAAGTCTTTTGTAACATTGTACTTTTCCAAGAGTAAACGTGTGACTTCTAAGTTCTCTTTAGCCTTTTCATCTTTCGGTGGTTGAGCCCAGATGGTAGAGATCGTGCCCAGAAGAGAACCAAGTGTCTTACAAATCCCAAGGTTGGCAAACCTACCAAAAAGTGGACGCGTTTTTTCTGTATCCATTTCAGTGTTTCTGCAAATTTGTGGTTGACGCCATCCGTTTGAAAGCTTAATCACAAGAGAAACCACTTCCCTATAAATCTGAGAGTCGGTGATACTTGCGATTGACTCCAAGAAAATATCACTAAACTTTACCTACCACAAGCAAAAAATAAAAGATTTCCATATAATGAGCTATAAAAGTTCAAGACAAAACGCAAGCTACTAGACTGAGTGCATTTGTGATTAGTAATACCTTCCATTTTGCCTCGCTAGAAAGCAAAGAATCCATATTGAATATGCTACAAGGTTGGAAAAGATTGCCCGTGGCAGTTTGAGCTAAGTTTGAGCCCAGTTTGGATATGCAATCGCCCATGGAGACTTTAGCAAAGTTTTTGTAATCACTAGCATTATAAAAACAGCCACGGTCCTTGGCATCAGCAACCAGTTTCTTCCAAATAGACCCGCTATTCATCAAAGTCGACCCATTTCCCAAAATCCAAAGACAGTATCTGTTTTTGAGCAACAAACAGGGTAAAAATCGAAATTAAATAACTCAAAACATACAATGATAGGAAATAAACAATAAAACAGATTAGAGATAATGATTGTTACCTGGCTCGAGTTAAAGCGACATTTGTTCTTTGATGATTTGAAAGGAAACCAATAGATCCTTTACCATTACACCTCACTGTCGATATAATAATTACATCCTCCTCGCTCCCTTGAAAACCATCAACGGATCGTACATTTACAGAGAAGTATTTTTCAGAACCCTTGTATTTGTTGCCAAGTTTGTCCTGTATTGCATACACCTGAGCCTTGTATGGTGATATGCAACCAACACTTACCCTTTGTTTTCTTGCAACAGCTTCTGTGGAAACATAAGAAAGTGT
>JAUEJL010101402.1:0-13227 GCA_032274825.1 Drosophyllum lusitanicum
TTTCTTTATCTTTTTTTCATTTTCTTTACTTTTTTGTTCTTCATAATTGAAAAAAAAAAGTTATGAAAATATTTTTTTAATAATTAAATTAATTTGTATTGGCTTTAACTTTTAAAAAAATTGTATTGACTTTAATTTTCTTAAATATGTAAAGTTTAGCTATTAAATAGAATATAAGAATCTTAATAATTATATCTAATAGTTACTCAATTTAGTTTATATGAGGGGTAATTTAGTAATTTTAAAACACTTAAAATTTAGGGTAAATTACATGAAAATACAATTAATTTTGTCTTAGTTATCATTTTATACAACCAACTTTATTTTTTTAAAATAATACAATCAACTTTTATAATCTTCTCATTGTATACAAGTTGTTGTATACTATGAAAATTATGAAAAAGTGTATTGTATTCAATGGTAGCTAAAAACTAGACACAGAAAAAAGTTGTTTGCATATAATGAAATTTTTTTAAAAGTTAGTTGTATTATTTTTAAAAATTTAAAGTTAGTTGTATACAATGACAATTAAGATAAAGTTAATTGTATTTTCATGCATTTTGCCCAAAAGAAATATATATATCCTTTATAATGAAATTTTCCTATTGCGAGGTGTGTTTGACAGAAGTAGCTAAAAGCTGGTAGTTGATAGTTGGAGCTGAAAGTTGTATCTTTTATTTATATATGTGTTTGGTAAAATAGCTGTTAGTTAGAGCTAGATAGTGTAAAATGACAAATAATAAAAATAGGAGGAATTGTAAAACAGTTAAATAGGGTTTTAGGTAATTTTGTATATACAAAGCTTCCAGCTTGTTTTAAAAACTACTTCAAGAAATTTTTTATTTTAAAGCTTTTTGTTTAAAAATAAGCTTCAAGCTTTTTCATTCGAACAAAACTTCTAGCTTTTTATTTCAAAATAAAAAATGACCAGCTCTAAAAGGTTACGTACCGAACACACTCTTCATCCTCCTACTCATCATAAGATAATATGTGAAATCCACTAATTTTATTTTCTCACTTACTTCATTGATTTTAAGACTTGTGTTGATTGTGTGAGTATGATGTGTAAGAGAAAATAGTAGAAAGACGTCACTTCTGTGAAATCATTTTTCTATAGGATTATATTTCAAGTGAAAGTTAATGTGTACATAAAATAGTTTATCATATATAAAAATTATGACATTTATGTTTCTAATTTTATTTTTTATTTTTTTGTGCATTCATATATTTACACGTATTATGATAAAAACAGACACTTTATATTAAGAATGGCAAATTATTGTTATGCAATTATCCTTCCTTATTATATTTTTACTTGGGATTTACTAAAAAAACGTTTTGTATAAATATTAAAAATATAATTTTTTTTTTCATTGAAGACACTTTTGTGGGTGTGTTTATCTTTCCTATTTGATTTTTGGTGACCATTGAATCATCAAGAACACTACCAAATCTTGTCTTAACGGTATATAGAGTAGGTAAGAGGTAGATAATTATACTACTCATAGATAGAAAGATTGCTTTCTCTCTGGCAACGAAAGAGAGACTACAAAATAAATAAGTAAATAAATAACAAATAAAATGAAATAATAATAAGAAATATAAATAGTAAAAAATAAATTAAAATGATCAAATAACAAAAAAAAGTTGTGTATATATAAGTATTACTAAAATAAATTCAAAACTCCTTGCCTCCATTGATCATTACAAGACTGATTGCTTGATATTATTATGCTAAGTAACTAGTTGGTCCAAAATAACTTTATTATTATGCGAGAAGAGTTGTGTTCAATAAAGTTTATTTAAAAAACATAGTTTTAAAATTTTAATATTCAATCATAGATGATTCGGTATACAATCACATGTGATTTGTAAAAACATCACATGTGAATTATAAAAAATTACGAAAATGTCACTCCCCCCAAATTTTTAAAATTTAATCTGAACCATTGATGCCATTGATCCAATGGCTAAAGTTAGTCCCTTAAGAATATGAATTAATTATGGACTATATTGAACATTCTTCTATGCAAGAAATATAAATAGCAAAAAATGAATTAAAATGATCAAATACATTTAGAAAAATGCTAATCACAGCCCTTAGGGCTATGGATAAGAATAAAATAAATGTTATTTTTAATTTTTAAAATGTTAACCTTGTTTATCTATGAAAAGTTAAAAACTGATTAAAAGGTAATTATGCAAATTATAGAAGGGTAAAATGCATGAAAATACAATTAACTTTGTCTTAATTATCATTGTATACAATCAACTTTAAATTCTTAAAAATAATACAACCAACTTTTATAATTCACTCATTGTATGCAAATAACTTTTTTCTGTGTCTAGTATTTAGCTATCATTGTATACAATGAACTTTTCTACAATTTTCATTGTATACAACAACTTGCATACAATGGGAGGATTATAAAAGTTGATTGTATTATTTTTAAACAAATAAAGTTGATTGTATACAATGATAATTAAGATAAAGTTTATTGTATTTTCATACAATTTACCCTTAGTTAAATCCTTTAGCAATTAAACATCCGTTTAAAGACGGAGTTGGTTGATGGTTTTTTGATTGAGATGAGTTTTGGATGTTTCAAAAAGACTTCATTTTGAATGAGAGTGTAAAGAAAGTAGAAGATTTATAAAATGTAAAGAATATAGAGAGGAGTAGAAGTTTGGTGTAAAATGGCTAAAAAATGAGGTATTTATATATAAAGTGGGTAAATATTTTTTTTTTTCGTTTAACGGTCAAATGACCGTTTTAAGGTTCTCTCTCTCTACTCGGCATTGAAGTGCCGATGCATGTTCAAATTTTCAGTACCGATCATAGAGGGTGGTGTTCTCTCTCGGTATCGAACAATCACATAGAAATGCCAATTGAACGCCGATGGTACACCCATCGCTCTTATAGATTAAAATTTAATTTGGATTGACTTTTAAATATCACTTATTATGTAGGGTTTATTTATTAAAATGTTATTCAAGAATCTAATTAACTTCATAAACTGGTTTTCTCATATCACACGTAGTCATGACATGTACGATTGACTGTCATATCAGTTTTTTAGCCTATACTGACCCATGACTAAACAACCCTAGTAATGACAGACGTGACTAACCTACACATCACCATCACTATCATTACTGGACCCACATAATATTAATTTGGATTAATATAATTAGTTAAAAAAAAGAGATGAGCTACGGAGCTTGTCATCACGGTGACGAGCCTCATAATGACAAGCCTAACGACGAACAACCCGTAGTCATGACGAGCCTAACAACGAATTGAAATGGAGATGACGAGCTCTTCATCGTCCAACTACAAGTGGTCATAGGTTTAAATGAGGTAGGAATGAGATAGGTTCAAAAACTGGACGAGAAAGACCGGACCAAACCGAAACTCAAAATCTATAGAAAACTAGGATCGA
Organism: Drosophyllum lusitanicum; assembly: GCA_032274825.1. NCBI lineage: Eukaryota > Viridiplantae > Streptophyta > Magnoliopsida > Caryophyllales > Drosophyllaceae > Drosophyllum > Drosophyllum lusitanicum. The sequence goes on from JAUEJL010101402.1 coordinate 3,444, forward strand.
AGACTGACTGACCGGTCTCGGTCCGATTTTGTTTGGTTTTTTCAGAGTATTGGTTGCTTTATACACGGTACCAAACCAAACCGGACAGGACCGAAGCCCAAAATCTATAAAAAAAAGCAAAGACCAAAGACGGACCGACCGGACATAGTCCAGACCAGACCGCTCCAAGTTTGGATCGGTTTGTCGGTTTTTTTGGTCTATCGGACTGCATGCTCACCTATAAAATAAGGGGTTACTTAAAACTAAGATCACAACAATAGCTTAAATGTTTTATAGATGGTATATAGATATAGATAGATGTACAATTATTATTCGTCAACATCGCTTTTCTTCACGGATTCTTGATGTAGAAGTACATAGGAGCCCAAAGCTTTATTTCGAAACGCTATGTTTTTATGTTTTTTAAAAAGGAAAAGTAAAAGTAAAAGAAGAAAATATAAATAAACAATTACTTTGTGTTTTTTAGTTGAAAGGAGACACGTAAATGAATTCATACTCTCTTTTATCGACTTTAATCCAAAAAATAAAAACCAGTACAGAAGATCGGTGCCTATTTATAGACGATGATATAATACCAAAGCCATCTGCACGCTCTTGTACCTTGCAATGTGTAGTACCCCTACCGCCCTACGGATCGGAGGTAGAGAATCTCTTTAGTGTCGTCTCAACGCTAAACTCGAAATCCAAAACAGCAATACCATTTTTGTTTCTATATGCTTGTTGTTTATCCCTTCTTTCTTTCATATTCATCTTGTTCAGAAGTTGCTCCAGTTTCTTAAAACCCAAAGTCACATCATGGTAAGCAGTGAATCTCTTAACAGAAGGGGTTTCATCACCTGCTAATTTTTCCCTTTCAGGTTACAAAACAGCTGAGAGTTCAACAAGTTGATGATAAATGCATACACCTTATGCTGCAAACATTCATATAGAATAAGGCTAAAAGTGACGCCCAATAAGATTAATAACCTATTCCAGGTACATATGGCACTATAGTATGGCAGCAGAATGATTAGAAAAGGAAGGCCCATCTTGCACCTTTTGCTGAAAATATAAAATCAACTCACCACCCTCGAGATAATTCTATTCTCCCATGAGTCTCACACCTTGGTAAACTGCACCAAGACGTAATTCGTCAACATTGCTAAAACTTCTATACCCATTTATCTCTCTTAAGCCTGATAACCCACGGTGAGCTAGAAACTCATGTAATTCCTCCTCGGTATAGAAGGTCTTGTCTTCAGTACGCACTGCTATACGTCCAGACTCATCATAATGGCAGATTTTTATAGACACTCCTGGATAAACAAAGACCATGAGGAATAATGGCATATATGATACCAGAGGTGGCACAATGGCCAAGTACGGCGGATCAGGTTACAGGTTCTGGTCAAGACAGGTACTTTTCTGTACGGGTCAAACTTTAGATGACAAGCGTTCTTAAAAAATGCTATAGTTATAGAAATAATGTGTCTTCAATTTATGAGGGAAAAGAAAGGAGAAATGATGCTTTTCAAGAAAAAAAGGAGAGAAGAGAAAGAAAGGGAGGGAGGGAGGGAATGAAAAATATAGTTTTTGTGTTCCCGTGTTGGAAAGAAAACAAAGAGAAAGGATATATTTTTTCCATCTTTTTTTAAACAATAATACCCTTATTATGTTTAGTTTAGGTTGAGTATAGTTTAGTCACTAAAGTAAAATCATAAATACTTTCCTTTCTCTTCTATCCAAATCTTCACACAATTGTGAGGAAAGTTTAGGATAAAATCACTAAAAATTATCCACCTGGTTTATTTCTCCTCTTCTTTCTTTTTTTGAATAAACTTGGCAACTTATTATATAATTCTCTCCTCTTGCTTCCTCTTCTTTCCTTTCTCTCCAAACATAAGGTACCCCAATTTCTTGAATAAAATGATTTAGAAAGTTTTGTGCATTAAAAATACACTTTCAGACTCTTGGTCTGTTTGACCCATTTGACCATCTGACTTGCTTCCTTTTAAATTATTTCTTCTATTTGACCCGTTAGAGATGAGAGATAACCTAACTCGACCATCGTACCGGTAGCTATGCAAATTTTTATTGTTTGAATACCTTCATCTAGGTGGAGATTATAACTCCCCACAGGCATGTTCCTGTCTAGAGCTCGTATGATGCCATCCTCATCTTCCAACCAAAATGCCCGTTTAGATCTAATGCCAAAAGCAGATTTTATTGCCTCTTTTATTGCTTTTGTGGATCCATCAACACCAATCCTTCTAGTGTATTCTCCCCATTTTACTGTTATAATCCTCCCATAAGAAGATTGACCTTCAGCACCTGCAGTATCATAATAAAAGATTGCCAAATGTATGTAACTGGATCTATTTAGCAATCCATGAAACCTTATCCCCTTGTTTATACAAACAGGGTGCATAGTTATGGCGGCAAAATTGGCATTTATTTCAAAGGTGAGTTCTCCATCAAACCTATATATTTGGTCATTAGGATTGGTGGGCACTGGGCAGGGTAAAAGGTAGGTTTGGATAAGAAGAAAAAAATTGAGTACCTTTTTCCCTCCTAAGTAATTAATACTCAAAACGATGACAATAAACATACATTGGGTGGCTTATAAACTGTATGACCAAAAATACATTAAATTGACGGATCAGGTTTCGGGTCCCGAGTCCCATTTTAAGGTTTGCGTTTCGGGTCCAAAAGTAAGTCGCACAATTCATAAATGGAATTGAGATTCTGATTTATGAGGATTTCAATTCCGTTTGACCGCAATTTTTAGGTTCTAACTTAGATTCTAACCCAATCGCAATAAAATATACGCCGAATCAGTTTTGACATTAAAAGTCCTAGATGCAAAGCAAGACTTCATACCATTTCCAGGGGGTTCTCTCCAGTTCCAAGGAGGCACTCCATTTGCAGCAACGTCTTCAGCTGCAGTGATGGCAAGAGGATCACCATCATTATCCAGAGGCCTTTCAAGATTCACTGTTGATCGGCCATTAGCTGAACACCAAATATTACAATTTACAGAAACCAAGTCATGAGGACACAAGTATCAAACAACATCACATGTTTTGAAAGCACCAACTGCCAAACACATGAGACATCCAATGGGGAAAGTATACTTGGCCATATATCTTACCAAAACGTAAGTTTCTATAACTCTATGTTAGGTGTTAATATTGTACTTGATCCTCACCAGTGATGATGTACAAATGATTAGTAGCAGATAATAAAAATGTATATAGTATACACTCACCACTGTTGAATAAAGACATGAAATGTATAGATTTTGACTGATTGAAGCCAAAACATAAGCCTGTATACTTATACTAAAAGCACATACAAGAATACTTTTTACTTAAGTTATTTCATTCATAATTCTACCATGGAATGATTTTAATATTTTATTTCACCTCCTATGCGTAGACAAATATAGACTTCCATGCATTAGTGAAGAATTCTGATGCTGGAGGAAGGTGGATTCATGAGTTAGGAATATCTCCATGCTAACATAAGATGTAACATTAAATGATTGTCTTATTCGATATGAACCGGTTGTCGCAAAATTGCATTATAATTTAAATGACCGACATTTTATCATGCTATAAGTATATTGACTGTATTGTGTATTCTTACATAAACTAGCTTGCATATGATGCAGGTCTATACTAAAAATACGCAATTTCATGTGCCTAACAGTTCACATCTTTTAATTTTCTTCAACGATCTATTAGGATTTTATCTTTATGCACTTAAAAGCAAGCCCCCCATTCACAAGCATATCCAGAAAAACATAGAAGGGCATACATTTGTCTACAATTAGGTTCATCTTCTATGAAGATCCCAATACAGGCACCCAGGTCTCAGTATATAGCTAGTCTGAGCCATAGATAACAATTTAGGCCAAATAAAAAAGCAGACATTAACCTAAACTCTAATTTCATAATCAGATGCTAAATTCAAATCAATTAACAGCAATTTACCTTCCATTGGTCCAAACGGAATACTCCCATCCTCTAACCCTGTAGCAATCAAGCAACCAGGATTTCGATCATTCACCCTAACCACTAAAATAGGTCCTAAAATTAGTATGCAACTCTTGCAAAGTTCTACTACAACGACATGGGATAATAATACAATGTCACAAATTCACAATGTAGGGGTGAATTACAACCTTTATCCGAGAACTGAATAAACGAATCGAGCTTTGAAGAAGTAGGAGAGGCAGCCTTGTAAGTTCCATTTTTCGCCCTATCTCTAATCAACTCCTCGAGATCTTTATAATACAACATTTTAGTAGCACCACCACTTCCTTTCCCGTTTTTATGCTTCACCTTCTTGAACTCTTTGAGCAAATTTCTCCATTTATCAGTACACATAGTCGGTGAACGATCAAAACCCTTGTCTCTCATCTTGGACGAGATCAGTTCCCACAGATGTTTATTCGACTTTGAGGTGTTAAAAAATTGATCCACTTCACGCCGGAGACTGATCAGGGTCCGAGTCTCTTCCTGTACCCAAGTCTCAGCTCGTTTCTTCGGAGCCCTAAGTTCGTGATCATCACCGCTACTGGTGTTATTGTTGTTGTCAGCCATAATCATCAGCTGTTGCTGTTGTTGTTGGTGGTGGTGGTGGTTGTGTGGAGGCTGTTCTGGTTCAATCAGCATATTCCTATCACCTCCGCCGTCGGCTTCTTTGTAGAAATCGATCGAGGAACGAGATTTGTCGGAGGAGAGATACATTGATGAAAGTAGTTTGCAAAATTAGAATGAAAACTGTGCTAATGAGACCAGGTATAACCCTAATTACTAAATCGTCGATATAGGTATGGAATTATGGATAGAGAGGGTGAGAAGGAATTGGAAGCAGCGACGGTGCCGCAATGGAGCGAGGGAGCTTTGACTACTTTATGGTTCAGAGCGGCGTTGCTTACGTGACAACTTATTTGCGGTACACGTTGCGGTCTAATAATCTAAATTATTGTTCCACAGGTGTTTGTTAAATGTTAATAGATTTCCGTAGCTACCCATCTTTAGGAGAAACATAGATTCTCATAGAAATTTCTATAAATGGAATTCAGTTTCTGAACGAATCTCAGTTCAATTTACAGTGCGTTGTTTGTTGTAGAGAATATAATTGTTTGGAAATTAATAGGGAATTATAGAAAAATGAGTATGGAGCGTTTGGTTAATACAGTGGAATGAGAATGACAAAATATAAATGAATACAAAGGAATGTAACGATCATTCCCTAGTAGTATGTGATTCTATTTGTATCCCTTTCATAATATAAATTGCTCTCTTTGATGTAATATTTGTGAGTGTATAACTTACATTGAAAATTATAATTTAATGACTTGACATGTGTGGTATGTGAGAGAAGGGGGAGGCAAATAGTAGCACCCCATATATATATATATATATAGGGGAAGGTTCATTTGAGAACCGTTTTTATTGCGAGAACCGCGAGAACCAATCTTGGCCGTTCATTTTGGATAATGGAATTCATGGATGAAGAGTGTGGGGGGATTGAGTGTAGCAAGGTGCATGTAAGAAATTCATGGGTGAGCAATCCAATTGAAGGAGGGGAAATTGGACGGCTAAGATTGGTTCTCGCAATAAAAACGGTTCTCAAATGAACTTTTCACTATATAAACCAAACCAAACCTACTACATATTAATGTTTTTATCCTAAACCAATGTTGGCTCGTTACTAAAGTTTCTTGATGATTAGTCACTAAATTATCCCACTAAAAATTAGGATTCCCATTCATTTAAAAGACTACACTTATTCTTAATTTTATTGTTTTTTTTTTTGTCAAGACTTATCTCTAATGTTGTATGAATTATAACTCGATCATGCATAACGTTAAGTTGAAGTTGATAGTGATTAGAATAAAAGGTGATGAAGACGATGGTCTTATACATATTTTGTTATTTTTATTAATTTAAGCAAATATTTTTTTTGAATACTCAAAATATTCAAGTATATTTGAAGTAGACATCGTGTCTTTAACAGGATCTTTATAGATGCAGGAATACACTCACCGATATTGAAACCAACATCAAAGGCCAATGATATGTTGAGATTAGTGGCTCAAAGGGTATTGAGGCATTTGCAAATAAAAAAGTCAATGCATCGAGTTATTGTATATGACATAAATATCTGGTGATTTTGGTTTTGATTTGGATTTCTGCAGTTTTTAGAAGCTATATGTTGGTAACTTATTGTTTTTGTTAGTTATCTCTCGCAGAATAATTATTTACGTATCTCTATCATTTTTTCCCATTCTTTTAATTATCTATTCATGGACCAAGCTCAACTTGCCAAGTTCAGTTTGTGTTGGTCTTTATTTCACCCTTTTCGAATTTTACTTGGTATTATGTTAATACGCATACCTAGGGGTGTGTTCGGTTCTAAAACCCGCCCGAATCAGACTGTAACCGAAAGAACTAATAACCAAAAATGATGAAGACTATAATAAAAAAACCGAACCGATATAAGGAATATGGTTCGAGTTCCGGTTATTCCCGGTATAGAACCGGATAAAACCGAAAGTTTACTCTGGAACCAGTTTTAAGAGTAATAACCGAAAATAATCGATAACCGGTGAATATTTTTGCTATTAAAGGCAAATATTATACATAAATATTTCACAAAATTATGTGTTAATCCCGATGATTGACATTTTGTGGAGGAAAATCTGGGAATGGTGGGAGATCGATGGTATGTGCTAGAAGGGTAATAAAACTTCAAAAGAGTTAAAAAGACCGACTTTTTAACGTTTAACGAATTACATGTTCGACAATAATATGTTACAAAAGAGGTTTCAAATTTAAGATTAAAAAAAGTAATGGTATAAATTTAGTTTTTAATTAATAGGATGGTAATAAAATTTAATAACAAATATATCTACGATCGATATATAGCTTCTTTGAAAATGAGTGGTTTTAGTTTTGCATGAGTTTTTTCAAAAGCTAGAAGTCTAGAACATACCATGTCAATGCCATTCACGGGGTCGGTCTCTTTTAACAATAATTGCTAGTAATATAAATATATATATAGTGCTAGGAAGTTTGTTTTTTTTTTCCACCAGCAAACACATTTATTTATTCACATAACATACACTATATATGTTCATGATGGGAATTAAACCCTTAATTTCATAGATGGAGGAACACATTAATACTTTCTGATACCAAATATTCTTGATAAATAGTGTTGGAAAGTTTGAGTTTTGAACTAGAAATTATTGTTATAAAGATGTACGTTTGTTAACGCGCGTAGTTGTATTTGTAGCTTCAAAAAGTATAAAATGACATAAGAAATAAAAAAAAGCTTAAATCATAAATACAATTTAGAAAATTTTAATTCATTATTAAACGTATTCACTGCTCATGCTTAAGCATTTTCGAGTTATTATCTTTGATTATTTGGTCTGCTCGATCTAGGTAACTTTCTTTTCATGTCTGTACGTTGCTTTTTTATGCTTCGTAATTTGGTTTTCTAGTCCTTTTTGTTGGGGCTCACAAAAAAAATCACGGGGATATATGCTTAATGTGGACATTTCATCTTTTAATTTATATTAATTGTCTTTAAAAAAATCCGGGGCAAGTCAATTAGTATGGGAATCAAGGCACGATTCATTAATGTGTTGAGTGTTACTAGTCAAATCTTTTATTGCTGCTAAACTATGGATCAAATTGTTAGTTTCTTAATGTCAAAATTTGAAACATCATTTGTTTGTAAAGTTTCAATTGATTTTTTTTTAAACAATAAGTTTTATGTAAAACATTATTTTTTTCATAATGAATTAAGTTTTAACTATGATGAAATTTCAAATTCTTATTGACCCGTCCTAATTTGTCTCAAAGGTTTTATTTTTTTATTTTTTATTTTGATTATTACTATTTTGGGTCAGCAATAAAGAAATTTGGATGATAGAATGTACATATTAAAACCTCCTTAAACCTTTTTTTAACAGTAAAAACCTGATAAAAACTTGGTTAAGTTCATTTTAAAGCTTTTTCATCTAGATTAAAATTTGAACTCTTACATGAAATAAATATTTTAATTTTAATAAATGAATATTTAATATTCTTTAAGCTAAAAAGTTGAGTCTACCAAAAACTTGAAATAAAAATAAAATCATTGCTACAACATGGCCCAGATTTTTACTTTTTATTAAAGTAAAGATGCCTAATTGATTGGATCCTCTTTTCTTTTCTTTTCTTCTGATGATGATATATATAGTTAATTAATTCAAATACTCCTTATGATTATGGTTTTTAAAACCGGATCGGAACTGGTTCTAAAGAACCGATTAAACCTTTAGGTATTGGACTAGTACAAACCGTTGAACCATTAAACCGGACCGTATTGAACCGCTTTGAACCGTTTTTATTCTTTTTTTTTCTTTTTGTTTTCATGACCCAGTAACCCATTGCAGTCTCATTTAAACTTTTAAAGTATTACAAATTTATATTTAAACTATTGTCCTATTTTCACCTCAAATCCATTTGATGACAACTTGCAGCTAGGTTTTTTTTTACCTTTTTCACTTTTAAATATTTATAACATCATCCGGTTCTTTAAAATGATCCGACCAGTTGAACCAGTAAACCAGTAAAACAACTGGTTTGATGACCAGTCCTGTTTTCAAAACCTTGCTTATGATTTGTTTTAGGAAATTTGTGTTTTTATGTTAAAAAAAATGGCCCCTTCATGTCTAGAATATACATAATAACTGTAAGTATATATTCTCTTAAACATGTTGCTTATACTCAAAGGCTAGGTGCCAGTTTTTCTTTTAATAACTTTCAAAAACTTATAAAAATGCCCCTCCAGTTTTCAATAATTACTAAGCAACTCAAAACATATTATAGTGGTCTTTTGTAACTTTTCTTTGTTATTTCTACTTCTTAATTACTTTTTGTTATTCTTATTCTCATCGTATATCTCTATTTTTGCAATTATTAATTTTTTTCTATTAATATTATTAATTTATTATTATTATTAACTCTAAACCCTAAAAGGTTAACAAATCCATTTTAATCTTTAAACCAATATTTTTACTTCTAATACATGTTGCGGGAGTTGTTTAAAAATGTATTAGTTATACTGAAAATCTCGTACATATCGTATCATATTGTATATTACATTAATCACTATTTTATATATTATAAAAAATAAAAGAAAAAACATAAGACGTAGTTGCCACCGGGAGCGGACCCAGCTTATAGCTGGCGGTAACACGGGCCACCTGTCAATTTTACAGACAAAGTGAAAATTTTTAACGTTTTCGAGTCGGTGCCACCGGTCAAATTTTAGGGTGTCACCGGTAATTTTTTGATGCCACTAACATATAATGAAAAATGAATTTTTTTAAAAAAAAATGATAAGATATAGTTCAATCTTCGATTTATACATTTAAAATAGTTTAGTTTACCTTAAAAATATCAATTTAATTAATAGAACTTCATAATAGTTGTGTTTTGTTTCAAATTTTGACCCTAAAATACCAGAACAGCAACTAAAACATCGTTAATCCGATCTGATTAATTGGAAACCCGAACAACACCCTCAATGTTAGTTAATTTTATTTTTGCTATTATACTGTATCACAAGTCAACAAAAATACTGGATCCGCCCCTGGTTGTTGTATCACCATTCCATTGGGGATCGCTGGCGTGGACTTGAGCACAGACAGAAACTTGTGTAGTAACGTTTTCTATAACAATTTAAAGGTAAAATTAATAAAGTGAATCAAACATCGTGATAGCGAACACTCTTA
>JAUEJL010101413.1:0-26116 GCA_032274825.1 Drosophyllum lusitanicum
GCTTGTTTGTAGCTTCCATTCACTTAGCTTTGTGCTAATTCCCCACGGTTGATTGCTTTTTGCAGGTTTGGCTGTTTGCTTCATTTTTTCTTCCCAACCTAAATTAACTCAAAACCCAAATAACACTCATCCCAAATCAACCCAAATATTTTCTCTCCTTACCTCTCTGCAAAAAAAAAAGAAATCTTTGGTTGAGCTTGGGTCTACGGAGCCGAAGAGGGAAAAGGTGAGGGAACCCGAATCACTAGTATAGCCTATCCCAAATTTACCCGATGCCTCCCGAAGCATTCGGGTTGACCACTACGCAGGGGCCTTAGTTAAACATAGAGTCTCCTATAACTTATAGTTCAAAGTCTTTTTATGGTAGGGTTTGAAAGATTTTATCTTCATAGATCTGGAATAATTGCTAAATTTTAAAGGCAAAAGATGTTGGAAAAAAGAGACCAAAGATATTTGGGAAGCAACTATTTGGTCCTTTTTATACTTATTTGGGAAACAATTTTGATCTCGTGGATTTGTTTCCCGAATTTCAATGAAAGTCGTTTTGCTGGGTTCTACTAAAAAGCAAAAGATATAAGATCGAGTGGCTTAGGTGGTGTGTAAATCCATTTGTAGGGTACTAGAAAGAAATTGATCTTTCTAATTGGTTACTTATTCCCATTTAGTTAATTGTAATATTTATAGTTGTTATGCTTCTGCTACTCGTAGAAGGTCTACTCTAACTGAATTTGGTTTATTTTTAATAAATTTTATCTTAAAAATAATAATAGTATTGTTATATATGTAAACCTGGAAGTCATTTTGCTATTATAATGAAGTCATTTTTGGTTTTTTTTTAAAAGTAAACCGGAAATGAGGGAAAAAAACAAGAAAAAAGGAAAACGCAATTTTGAGTACCCTTTGGAGTTTGGCCTTTTGACCTTTTCCAATTCCCGTTGACAAAAATGAAAAATGAGATTTACATTTTAAAGTATTATCGTTCAAGACTAATTAAAATAAATTTATTATACGATTATAATTTTTTATTTAATAAATTAATTTTAATTATACAACTTTTATTATGTATTTACTCAAAATTGAGATAATAAATTTTAACTTTGGAGTTCAGACTAATACTCTTAATTATTTACTTTGAATTTTGTTTGGAGATATCTAATAACAATGATAACATTTAAATCAAATTGATTTGAATAACAATGTAAATTAGTTTTAAAAAAAATATGTAATGGTATGATAGCATGTTGAGATGTAACAAATAAAGTTTATCATATAAGTTCTTTTTTTATAATAACATATAAGTACTCTTAAATGATGTTTATCAACATTTTGTTTAATCTTCTCTTTTAACTAATAATAATACGAGTTTATATTAATAAAAGACTAACATGAATAAAATATAATAGACAATCTTAGCCATTGATTTATATAAATATTTTAGTAATCAAATCTAAATCATCTATTTTGGTAAACATTGATATCCAATTTTGACTTTTCTTTAGTTAAAATTGGATTCAATTTTGACTTTACCTGAACTAGAATTATTATGGAAAAATTCATATATGTCATTCTTAAACCTTAAAATTTCGTATTTTCTCACCTTAATTTACAAATATCGATTATATTTACGTTTTATAAATTTCAAAAATATTATTTTAAACTAAATTCTTAGTATTATCGTTTTAAATATTTATAATCATTTTAAATTGTTCAAATATAACATAAAAGCCTAACTTTATTGCCCATAATTGTAACAATAATATTTGATGGCTTTGTATTATAATACCACGTTTCTACCGTCACGGGCTCACGGCTGTCATCCCCCCGCATAGACTCTTTCATCACCAGTCTAGGTGTTGACGTCATCTGTCTCTAATTTTTTAAATTCTTATCTTTTCCCGTTTTATAATTATTTAATATTTTTTATTAATAATTAATATTTATTATTTTTTAAACCATCATGTATATATCACACGGGTATTTAATCTAGTTTTCTCTTTAAGATATTAATACAATTTTCCGTCTAGTCATTCGAGCAAAACATTATAAAGGACACCAAGGTATTTAGATGGAAATGATGGGTCTCCTACTAATTGATATGGCAGATTTGGATGTGGAGAAACAATTTGCTTCATGCAATGAATGCAAACTATGAAAATAAACCGAGAATTTTAAAGTGAGACATCTTTTCTGCGTTACTGCAGCATACTTTTTTTAAAAAATGGGTCTCTAATCGTATTCCTATCGACGAAAAGATAGGAAAGATGGCTAAAACATCCATGTTGTACCGGGGTAGGTTAACATTTATGATCTGTTTTTGTTATTTGTCTCTCGTGTATGGTCTTTTTTGGGTGGTCCCTAACTTGAAGATTATTATGTAAGATCAAGATCATGTTTTAGTAATAATAGAAATTCTTTGCCTTTTTAAAGACTATTAATAAAAGTGAATTACTAATATGATCTTTCGTATCTATTAGGTTCGATACAAGAACTTTGATTTTGAAATTGGATGTATTTGGTAGAAATAACTGGTAGCTTTTATTTGATTACATGTGTTTAACAGAATGTTAGAGTAGCTAATTATAGGTAAAACTGAAAAATGGAAAAATGACATAAGAGAATATGGCAAAAAAAAAACTTAAATAATAAAAACAATTAAAAAAAATGTAACTTTACAAACTAAAAGCTCTTAAAAGCTACTTTAATCAACATTTTGTTTTGAAACTTTTTTTCGAAAATAAAAGCTTCTAGTTCCGCATACAAACGAGGTTGAAAGCATTTATATTAAACATAAAAAGCTTGCAACTCCTAAAAAATTCGAAAAAAAGTGCTGATTCGTACGCAATAAAATTTGTTCATACACAACAAGTACAAACATTTAATAACACATGATACAAGTTAATGATACATACGTTATTGTGTACGAATAATGACCCTTCAAAAAAACTATGTAAGTAACCCAACCATAGTCTAGAATACGCTTCACTAGTATCATATTATTCTCTCTCTTTTTTCTTTTTTTTTGACCGGCTGTATCATATTATTATTGTGCTAGTTATATATAAATTGTAACATTTTGTAATTTTCAACTTCTTTTTGCAATTTGTAAGCAAAATATATTTGATTTTATATGAATACTTACTAATACATAATAATATACATACTATTATCTAAAACATATCTTTACTAAATTTTGCTAACATGATATTATTTTAAAAGAAATGTTAGGATATTTTTATTTTGAAAAACAACAATATTATTACCATCCAAAATAACGCAACAATCTTTACTACTATATAAAGTATTTAGACCATCTTTTAAGACTAAATTTTAGGTTAAGTAATACAACTTTTAATGCATATGTTACAATACAGTTAAAGCACTAGTTTTTTAAACTAAATTTGGTTTGAATTTAATATGTAACAAATCACACAAATAAGTTCAAAATATATAAACTAGAAGTTAGTAGTGGTCAAGATTTTGAATTACTAACCGAATTTAATATGTAATACATATATATAATATTATATATATATATTTAAAATTTTAATGATTTTTTTACTTATGTTTAATAATCTTATACATATGTATTCACCAGATCGTATGTGATAAATATATATTTAAACTATAATAGGCTCAACTATAAAAATAATATTTTAAAAAACTTATAATATTTACTATAAAAATGATTAGAATAAAGAAATATTGTTCTCTTGTCGCATCAAAAATAATATTGTCAGTCCATATGTTATCGATAACCACAGGCTTCTCCTATAAATTGGTTTAAAAGCGACACGTTGAATTAACATCTTATAAAAATAAACATATTGTTCCCTAGATAGATCACACGAGTAAAATAGTATTAAAACAAACCTAAACTTCACTTGCAAGTTGCAAAGAAAGAGCAGGTCTAAATACATAAAAAAATCCACAAAGTCAAGTGTTTTTTTTTTCGGGGGACGGGGGTCTCCTTCCTAGAAGTTTATATTAAAAGGCTTATAACTCAGTGGTATGTGGTGTATTAGTTAAGATTATATGTTTAAATTTAGTAGTGAACACATGTGTAGATTTAAAAGTAGGACTAAAGTGTGTTCCGTCTTTAAAAGAATAGAAATCTCTGGTCCTAGTTATGCTTAAGATTTAACCTCCCCACCACATCTGTTTAGGGTTCAAATCTGCCTCGATATCCATTCAAAGTTGCAATGTTCATATGTTGTAATATATGTGAAGCATCTCACATATATCTATAATGTATTACAATATATGAGCATTAAAACTTTAAGCACTTATAAAGTTGATATTAATAACAAAATAATGTGAAATTGAAATGATATGTTAAAGACCATTTACATGGCCTAAACAAGTCTAAGTAAAAAAAAGTGAAATTTGTATTAATAGTTGTCTAAATAGTGTTACAATAAAATGTAATAACTAATGAGAAGAGTAATAATTATATTGTCCACCAACATATGAAAGTGAATAGAGAAGTGACACATTTCTATATGGGGAAATAAGAATTATGGGTTGAAGGAGAAAGGATAAGATGGTCCACTAATTCCATTGGTCTTTGGTTGTGGGTTGGAGGCCATGAAGGCATAAAGTTAACCATGCTTACCAACCAAGATACAATCATGACAATTAAAAAAAGTTATGATAAAGTGAGTACATCAACTCAAATTCTAAAAAGTTGATGTTATATTTTACTACTTATTCAAAGTGGGTATCTTTTGGAGTGTTGTTTCTTGAAAAAAGAATATATTTTATAATTTCAACTTTTTTAGTGTAAGTGAAAAAATTATGTATATGGATCACAACTTGACATGCATTACATTAACTAGTGATATTTATTGGATGCATATGTTTAACTCTGCCTAACCAGATGAATATGATTAGATTTTGGTTCCTAAAAAACGAATTCGAACCATCTAAACTACCTTAAGATCTGGATCAAACTAAACATATTATAATTCAGTCAAATATAAGACACAAATATGCGTACAACATTCATAAGCGTAAGCTTAAGTTGTCCATGTTTAGATCCAAAATCTTCGACATTGGTTAAGAACTAATAAGAATCTTCAGCATTAACCGATCGTATTGTTATTCTTTTGATTTAAAGCTCTTACAATATTGTAAAATGGTATATTTGTTTTTTTTAAACATTTAGTGAATATATGTTGATTAAACTCATTCATAACATAAGGGAATTAATAATCTTTCTTAAACTAAAACATAAAAACTTAGGCCAAATGGAATTGGAAAAAAGTCTCCTACAAGTAACTATTGTTCCCAAATTGGGGTTTGCACTTTAATGTATAGCATTAGAGTCAAGTGTAAATAATTTTACATAAAGCTAAAAAGCCTAAATTTGTCCAAGTAAACAGGATAACCTTTTGTATTATTGGAGAATTTATGATGCAATATAAGATTATATATAGGTCAACCCATGATGTAAAGAGGCAAATAAACATGAGAGCCCACATATTTTGATACCTAATAATAAATGCATGGTTACCAACATTTGTATATCCCACATCAACCAAGCATTGAGGTCCTTTTAGTTGGCTAAAGTGAGGAAGTAACAATTGTTTCTTTCTTTTGATGCCATCAATAGAATTTTGTCTTCAAATATGACTAGTTTGAACTTGAAGGTGAAGATAATTGATTCTTTTAACTTGATGTCGATAATTTAAGTGTCATTTAAGGGATTCTAGTTGTGTTTGATAAATGAGTCATATAGTTACAAAGTGCATACCATTCATGTTATACTAAGCCCCCAGATCCAAATTGAGGATTGGGGAGGAGTCAAGGAGACCGCACCCTCTGATGGGGTCCTAGAAGTAGTGACCCTAGCAAGGTCAAGGAACAAAGCCCTTGTTGGGGTTCCTTAACAAAAAAATGACCAGTTTAAGCTAATCAGATGATGAAGCTGAATATATGTGTACGTATAGTATTGGAGTTAGTGATACTAAAGCTGAAGTTGATCCTATGCTAAAGCTGAAGTTGATTGAAAATTTGATGAGAAATTCATATAACTCTTACTAGGATCGATTTAATTATTTAATTTTAAAAGTGTTCAAACATGATCTAGTATATTATCCAAGTTATTGATCGCTGTAATACTTAGGAGCTAGGAGCTTGAACCAGATTTTGGTCTAGACTAAGAACGTGATTTTTAATTTTTTTTTAAAAGTTAAAGATCGAGTACAATAATAATCCTATATATATATATATATATATATATATATATATATATATATATATATATATATATATATGTGGTGGATTACCTAAAAGAAATTGTTCAGTAAACTATAATAAATTCAGAAAAATATTTGACTAATAGATCGAGTTTCTTCCCTTAATTCCAGATTTAAACCTGCAAGTAGGGACAAATTAATTAATAAAATAAATAAATAAATAATTAATTAACTACGATGAGTAGGTTTTGTAGCTATGACTTGTAGTTTTACGCAAGAAAAGGACAATTAATCTTATTCAAGTGATAGTAACATCTAGAGTTTAAATTCAAGTGAATAGCTCTTAGTCGACTAATTAATCTTACTCAACTAATTAATCGATCTTATTGGAATAAAAAAACTTTACTATTAAATAAAAGAGTAAGTATCATTAGAGTTTTAATTAAAAACTATATATTGTACTTGATAAATACATTGTTTTAAATTTCACTCCTAATATTTGATTAAATTTTTGTTAGAAAAGTTATATTTTTTCTTACTTCATCATCCTACTTACTAATAATTGTCACGTAAAACCCATTAATTCTCTTTTATCATCTTATCTCTTTATTTTGCCACTTGTTATGATCAAATGAGTAGAAGCATAAGTAAGAAGATATAAAACCTCTTTTTTTTGTTTGTGTTTATTTATTTGTTCAGCTAAAGTCAAACAACAGAACACAAACAAGCTTCGTTCGATTTGTATACATTGCTAATAAAATCCTAAGGGACTACGTTTGGTCGATTTATACAATAACGTTAGACCCATATAACAACGTAATCCCTCGTATCTAACATACCCACCGGTGCAGTTTGAAACAATAACGAAAGTAAGACTGGGTCAAGCTGAGAACATTGAGTCGTTTATTAGGCTAGTGCTAGAGACCAAACCAAAGAGTATATATATGTACGTATGTATGTATAGCTTTATTAAAGAATCAAAATATTAAAAGAAAAAAAAAATTAAAGTAGGGTGGGGGTGGGGGTGGGGTGTGATTCACACAAACATGAAAGGATTCCAAATAAGAGTGAGTGTAGTTAAGTAATGATGGAACCCACGAAGCACCAAAAGGTTAAAAGAAACAATCCACCAACTCTAGTTGTAGTTGTAGTTGCAGTTGTTGTACTAGTAGTAGGGATGTGACTTTTTCTCTACCCACCTTTCCTTCTCCTCTACCTACCCATCCCCGTTAACTTAACAAACTCCTCTATCTTCCCATCAATTATTTTTAAATAACTCTTTTATATATATATATATATATATATGAGTTCTGTTTAATACATGTAAAAAATATAGTTATAAAATTTTAATATTCAATTACAAGTAATTCAGTATACACTCATATGTGATTTGTAAAAGCATCACATGTGAATTACGAAAATCCCTTAGAACTATAAATTAAGTATGACCTATATTGAAGATTCTTCATATATATATATATATATATATATATATAATTCAATGTATTAAATTGATCTTAAACTCATGTCGCATTAGCCTAACTATATAATAACATTTTCCTACCCGTTTAATCTAATCTTAATAAAATAATTGTAGATGCTAGAGTTGACCTACTTTTAAACAAGAAAATGCTAACTTTTCTTAACCATTGTTTTCCGTCCCAACTAATCTTTAATTTACTTTTAAATATATAATTAGGTACAGTTTGTTTCACAGAATTCGAAAGAGTGAAATGAAATTGAAATCAAATTTCGTGTTGTATTGCGTTTGGTAAACTTGTGTTTAAATGAAAGCTCATTCTTCGAAACGCTTACATTTCCTCAAGTAATAGACAGTTCATTTCATATGTGGGCTGGATGGAATTTAAATCAATTTCATTTCTTCGAGTTTTACAAAACAAACAGGACCTAAGTGTCCAACCGTTGTATTATTTAGTATCTTGCTAGATTTCTATTAATATAATTTGGATCGTGAGACTAGAATGATTTAAGTTATAGGTTTATGCTGTAAGATATAATTATTAATCATATTCTCTTATAATCGGTTTTTTATACAAGTGATTTATTCACAACAATATTTTGTCATACATAACTAATTTTGATGCCTCTACGAACCAACTAGTTATTTTTCTTATCAACTTATTTAAGTGTATTATGATAAAAACAACCATTTTTTGTTATGTGTAACAAACTAGTGTCATGCATAAATCAACTTGATTAGATGTTACATATATTGTCAATAATCTTATCATAAGTTCATAGGAGAATTCAATCACAACCAAGTTCACCAACTCATGAGTTATGACGATATAACACAATCAAAGCAACGTACCATGAAAGAAATCCAAGACAAGATATTGATAAGATAATTCAGTATAAAACACCATGTCTGCACGCTAAGCCAGACCAGGGAGAATCAAACACTATAAGTCAATAAGTATTAAATTATTGTCATATATGTTAATTTGCACCAATGGGCTTGTAGCACGTTTAAAAATTCAAGTCACGTGATAAATAATGAAATAGATTCAGAAGAAGGTTTAGTGAGTATGTGTGTTTGTCGTTTAAAAAAATATTTTTTAATTTTCAAGGAATGATACTCTTCTATGTACAAAAACTATATAATAGCAACAAAAAAACAATAGTAATATATTTAAATATAACGTAATTTATTATATTTTAAGGTTTAATTCTTTAAAACATATTCAACGTGTCAACTTGTGCAATTTTATATATTCAACTTTGAAACTTACTATTTAATATACTAAACTTTCAAAGGTTATCTTTTAACGTATTATGACTTGTAATAGCACGTTACTAATATAGTAACAGATCATCTTAATTAAAACATTATTATGGTATTAATAAAAATCAAAAAAAAAAGTTTTCCATGCTCTTTTTACTCGAAATAAAAACTTGCTTTTATATATGCATTCATAGTTGATTCACTTATACCATCTTAAAACAATGAAATAGAACAAGTCTACATAGATTCAAATTTTGCATTTATCATCTATTCTTGTTTCGTGGGATGAATCTAAATTACCTACATATTTTTGTTTATGCGATTGATTGTGTTTTCTAGTAAGTTTTGGTTATATGTTAAAGCTATCAATTTCTATTTTATGGATCAATTTTTTTCGATTAAGATGAATCGAAATCACCCACTTCATCTGGTAGGATTTGTTTAAAGATTCTTCGATTTGTTCGAAGGGTTACTCATATCTTAATCATCGATTCCACCAACTTTATTCATTGATTCAAACAATCAATCATGAACATGAAGAACCCTAAAGCGGAATAGGTTCAGTCTTCGTCTTCGTTTGTGACCTTCTGATAGATCTAGTAAGTTTGGCTAAACCCTGATCGGATTTTGTTCGATTTCTTTCAAAGATCTTTGATTCATGAGCCCGAAGGATGTGAATTCATTCATAGATCTGGCAAGATTCCCTAAACATCAAGCATTCAAAAATATATAAATTGGTCTTCCAGTTGACTACTCTTGATTCAAATTGATTGTTCATTCAAAGATTTGTTCATAGGTCATCAATTTGTTAATTGGTCAAAGATCTATTCCATCGACTCCTTCCATAGGTCATCTTCGTTTGTTGTTCTCAATTTGTTGGTCGTCGGTTTAGTTCAATTTAATGTTCATCAATTTGTTCATTTTGTTGTTCATGGTTTCTTCAATGTTCATGATGATAATAATAATATTAAGAGTAAAATGTGTGAAATACAACAAACTTTGTCAAAATTATCATTGTATACAACCAACTTTATTTTGTACCTAAAAAGATAACCAACTTTCGATTTTAATTCATTGTATACAACAGTTTACCTACTAAACCAGTTCCACATAACCTCTATAGTTTTTCTTTTTTTTTCATGTTCATGTGTTCTTCATATATTCTAGTGTTCTTCATATATTCTTCATGATCTTCGTATATTCTCTAAACAAAAGCAACAAAACTCCTAATTGATTAATACCATATCTGAAAATCATACAACATGCAATCGAATAGAAAATCAACCAAACAATCGACTAAACAAGAATCACACAATGGTGGTTTTGGATTTGACGAAACCCAAATCAACAAGTAGAACACTAATCGACAAAAAATGGAAATTGACACAGTCATTGGTTACCAAAATCGTCAAATCATGAACCCTAATCGTATATGAGTAGCTGCGATCATGGAGATTTGAGCAGCAGCAGATGAAGATCTAAAAACCCTAATTGCTAAATCATGAACCCTTTGTTCCTTTGTGTCGCATCTGATTGATGAACCCAGATCCATTGAACCCTAATCGACCAAGAATAGTAGTGTGGTTCCTTTGTAGTGGTGATAAAAAAAACCTAATTGCTTCTTGTGAGAGAATCGGTGGGGGTTCCCTTTGCTGTGACGATTGCTCTCATCACTGGAATGTCGATCTTGTGAAACTTGCGATGAACCAAATTTGGTTTCTTTGAACATCTTGTATGTATATTACGAATCTGGAGATTTGGGATTTTAGAACAAATTGGTTTCTTCGAATAAAATTCCCTACGATGAACAAATTGGTTCTTTGTGAAACCTACAATGAACCAATATATATAACCTAACTAATTCAATGTTTCAAAAATTAAAAACAAAAGGTAAAAATGAAGATAACCGGAAAATGTTGCCGGAATAAAAAAAAAACTTTACCGGAAATTAGAGATGTCACAAAAAACCGGTTGTTAAAGAGGTGACATTTAGTAGTAGTACAACCATCTTGTATATAAAAATGGAACTTGGTTGTATTTTTATGTACAAAATAAAGTTGACTGTATACAATAGCAATTTAGACATAGTTTGTTGTATTTCCACACACTTTGTCCTAATATTAACAATAAGTACAAAAAATAAATTAAAAATTAGAAAATTACCGGTAACCTAGTCTCAAGGATTTTGAATACATAAAACGACAAGTTAAAAAAGTTTGGTGTATTTGAAAGAAAGTTTAAAAGTTGAATACATACAATAACAAAACGTGATAAGTTTAATACATCATAGAAAACTAAACTCTACATATCCTATAAATACCTAGTCAAGTTGTTGATCGAGCATTATGACATGATGCGATTATTGGCTACCTCTTTTAACTTGCTCTATTTGTATCGTCTTTCTCGTTGTTCGAGGATTAAATTTATTACGCAAACGCCATCCATTTGGAAGTAGTACTGGAATCAAACCAACTTGCGAGTTTATATATTATTTTTATTTTTATTTCTAATTTACGAGGCAGGACCGGTGAGATCAAGGAAGAATATCTTTTTAAGGAGAGTAGATCTGGACTCTTAAAATCTTGATCGGGGGTTAAAATATATGATGTATCCACTAGATATGTCTATAAAAATTAGATGTATCTACTATATTTGTCATTTTTACATTTGTTTTTAATATAATTTAAAAGTTTATTGTTTTTATGTTATTGTGAATTAAAGATAAATATAATTTTGTCAATTTTCTTGATTTTTACAACCGTACTTTGTGTATTCCGCGAAAAAGAGTATTCTCACTCAAAGTTTACCCTTAGGCTAAGAGTTATATCTTCCCTTTTTTCTTTCCCTTACCCAATATCATGCCAGCGCCACATTATACCCTCTTTTATTTTCTTCTCCCTACCCAAATCAAGTGTTATACCTTCCCCACTTTTTTTTATATAAACAAAATTATTAAACTTAATTATCTTTTTCACTAATAACTAAAATATAAATAAAAAATTACAAATAAAATTCTAGAAATTTAAAATTTTAATAATAATAATAACTAAATTACATAAATTCTAAAAATTTAAAAATTACGTAAAAACAATAATAATAATACAATCTAAAAAACTAATCGTCTCCGTTGTCGAGATCTTGAAAAATTCACTCTTCGTCAAGATCATGAACTATACGCTCGTATAGTCCTTCGCTCATCCGGAACCGTCGCCTAAACATATCATCGTCATATACCGGGTTCTCGCTAAAGTAGTCGTGAACGAGCATCTCGTTTCCAGCTAGTCGATTTCTATTTCTTGCCGGCCTTCTCGTTTGTCGACTTGACGTTTCTTCGTTGTCATCAAAAATTAGTTGCACCGCTTCCCTAGCAATTACAAACATAATCGTGTTATTTCTCTCGAAATAACCGTTAGTCATAGTTGATGATGATGATTCATTTAGTGAAACCATAAAAAAATAGACCCGTTGCACTTACTCGATTTCCCTACCCGCTGCTTGCGTTTTGGTGTTCTTCCTCTTAACCGAAGCTACTCAATAGTATCGAGTAGCCCATAACGCTTGGTCTTATAATAAACATAAGATTACAACGACTTGGGTAAATGGCGGACTATCTCTCAGATTTTTACATGTACGTAGTGATAATTTTACATCACAAGCTCTTAATACTATGTTTCCAAAAAAAAATTATGTGATTTAGTTTGTTTACATTTAAATATTTTAACAAAAATATTTATTCAAATTATTTAGTAGATACATGTACCTATTTTCATGGTTATTTATGTAGAAACGTATATCGATTGGATAAAATTAAAAAATTCATATTTGATACAAAAAATTTGATGATGATATTACGTATGAATTTCTGATTTCTAATAAATTTATTCCTTTTTAAGACATTTTATATCACTATATATGCTTTATAATTATCTTACTATATATATACTAGTACTCTTTAACACCATAAATATGTAAAATTTACTTTAACAATTCTGTGTTTATACATGAGATGTTAAACTAATATGACTATTAAAACAAATTTAAAGGCTATTTAAGTATCTGTATGCTTTGTTTATGTTGATTTGGCAAAAACTTGTTAAAAATTATAAAATGACTTGATACATTAAAATTTAAAACTTTGGTCACATTTGTAGTTTAAAAAATCACAAAAAAAGAAATCCAGTATTAATCAAAATAATCAACTCTAGCTAAATTGTTAAAACATACTCGAGGAAATTTAAATATTTTTGTCGCTTAAAACTCTAAAGGTGATAAAAGCTTTAAATTTAGGAGTATTCTGTCATTTCACAATTATTTGACAAGTTTTTTTTTAAACTGACATAAAAAGAATAAATAAATAATTAGATAACTCTTAAAATAATTCTAGTAATTAGAGGATATTAATAAAAATTTTGGAAACTTGAATGATTTATCATAGGGCATGGATAATGGCAGCTTTCTTTACATTATGTTCTTGATTTTTTTTAAAGAGTTAAAGTGAAGCGAAAAAATAGGAAAGGAGTTTTTTAAAGGCAAATACATATATTCATCTAAAATACACTTATGTCTATAACAAAACTTAAGAGGGACGGGTACATTTATCACACATAGCTGCTGCTAAGCCAAAAATATTTTGGTAACAAAAGGAAAATTAACATGTTTTCTT
Source organism: Drosophyllum lusitanicum (assembly GCA_032274825.1). Taxonomy (NCBI): domain Eukaryota; kingdom Viridiplantae; phylum Streptophyta; class Magnoliopsida; order Caryophyllales; family Drosophyllaceae; genus Drosophyllum; species Drosophyllum lusitanicum. The sequence continues at coordinate 13,607 of JAUEJL010101413.1, forward strand.
TTTTTTACAAGAATTGAAGAGTTGTGGATTTATAAATAATTTATTATAAGCCAAATTTTAAGCTAGAGCCTAAATTGGGGATTTATCCCAACACAAATCCAGCTAGTTGTTCAGGTTTGATAATTTTCTACCCCGATTTGTAACTCGATTTTACTACTAGTAAAACCGATTTGAATTCAAATATTCAAATTTGGTTCGAATTCGAATAAAACCAAATTTACCTAACCGAGTATATTTGTTATAATTGTTAAAGTTTAAACCAAATTTAATTGAAAATCTTTGTGACGAATATAATATTTCAAATTATAATTGGACTTTGAACCTTTATGGACGAGTTATGGAAAGGTTTATAGGTTTTTAATTGTTTTAAAATAACATAATACTCTTATGGATCAGATAAGAGAAATATAAATAGAGTAATAATACACGCACACACATGTACGTATGTTATGTATGTACACGTATGTGATATGTGTGTGGGTGTGTGTATTCGAATTTCGAGTCGGGTGACGAATTTTTTATGGATTCGAAATTCGATTCTAAAACCAATTCGAAAACCAAAAAACCAATTCAAATCGGGTTTTTAGTTTAGTTCGGTTCAAATTTCGGTTTTTACTAATCACATCCTGTGTCTGAAATGATCATGAGAAGCCGTTACTCGCAAACCTTTTCATGTTCTCAAATAAATAGCAAGCTTTCAGTTGGAAGAAAAGGAAAAAAAAGAAAATAGACGGAGTCCTTATTTTCTTTCAAATGATACGATATCTAGGAGGAAATATTTTGAAAAAAATAATCAACTCCTTCCTCTTTCATTTTATTTTCTTTCGCTCCTTTAAAAGACATAATAACACATCAATATAATGTTTCATTTCCTTTTTAAAAAAACAAAAAAACTCGGGACCTTGTTCCTCTCTATACGGGTATACATTATACTAGTGTGTCTCTCTCAAATACATGAAATGAAAGATATGAAACGCCTAATAAAAGAGCATGTGGCAGGTGTTTGAAAATGAAGTGTGTGATTAACATAGATATGGTTATTATACAACCATTTCACTTCTTACAAAGTTCCGGTATCAAGTGGTCTGAAAAGTTTTTTAAAAAAGTGGATTAATTCTTATCCGATAAACTTTTTAAAGGTCAAGGATATGAGAAACAACCACAAGAATAGTTAAAACATATATTAGATCATAACTTGACTCTCTTAAAAAAAATCTGCTAAATCCTGTATAATCGAATAATTATATAAAGATAAATGATATATTAAACCAGTATAATTTAAAGGTAAGATGAGGTGCCATTTTTCAGTTAAAAGACCATTTTCTGCTGCCTAATTAATTTATATATTCAAGTACTTTATTTTGTCTGCCACCAGCCCACCACTACCCCTCATAGCCCCATTCCCTCAACTTTGACTTCAAAAAATTCACAACATTTTACACAGATCAACCCAAAGCCGCCCTTTCCAAGCCTCTCTCTCTCTCCCCTTCTGTGTGCGCAAAACAAGACATAATAAGCAGAAGCATATGTGCCATTAATGGCTGTGTCCTTAGGGACCTTGAGACTGTGGGACAGTGTCCTTGAGTTAACAAAGAAATCCCAAGATAAGGGCAGTGATCCATTGATATGGGCTATTCATCTTTCTTCCCAATTAAACTCAGCTGGTGTCTCTCTTCCTTCCCCAGATTTAGCAAATCTTTTGGTTTCTCACATTTGTTGGGACAACAACAATCCCATTTCATGGAAGTTTCTGGAAAAAGCATTGATCTTCAACATAGTTCCTCCTTTGCTTGTTCTTGCTCTTCTATCTATCAGGTTTCTTCATCTTAATTTCCTTTTATGGGGTTTTTGATCTGTGTTTCTTTGTTCTTTCTACCAGAAAAAGATTCCATTTTTATAAATGGGTTTTGAAATTGAAAAGGTGATCAAAGTGTTGTGTTTCTTGATTTCAACAAATTTTTTATGTCTCTTCTGCTGTTTCTTGAAGATCTTCTCATGGGTTTTGTGTTTGAAGGTTATAAAAGTTATACCTATTACTATGGTTTCTTGATTTCAACGTTGTTATCATCATCATCATTACTTTTTTCTATTCTCAGTTTCTGCGAGTTGACTCCTGATTTGTTGTAATTTAATTATGTGGGTCCTCGTGAAACAGTTACTGGGAATCTAAAAATTTTTCATTTTTTCTTGAAATTATTTACATGGGTTCTTGAGATCACTTGAAGTTGAAATTGGTCTTCTAGACATGTATTTCTTTTTGCATTTCATTTCAAGAATTGAGTCTCCATTGACACATTGCAGTTTGTTGCTATTCATTAGTGTTTTGAAATGAATTGAACTTTAATTGCAATGGGTTACACAGACAATATTTTCTGGGATCCATTATTCATTTGGATTATATGCTTTTTTTTTGTCATTCTCTGCTTGTTTTTAAGTGTGGGGTTCCCATTATCATTGAGCATCATTAATTTCATTATGATTAAATTAAGAGAAGGTGCATTTTCCAAATTTATTATATTTCCCTTTCCAAAGTTGGAAAAAAGCAAATCATATTACCATTATTTTCCTGATTTATATTTATGCCACAACATCATAAAAGAAATCAGGATGATCATGCATGTTACAAACACATTTCTCAATAACAATACATAAAAGACAATTAACATTCAGGACTCATAATTTGATTTATATGAACTTATGTTATAATACATTGTAATTCTTGTTACAATTCTGTTTCTTGGATCTTTCTCTGACTTGTTATAATTTATGTTCTAAAGGGTTATCCCAAAGCGGCAAACACAACCGGCAGCATTTCGGTTATATATGGAACTCCTCAAAAGACATGCTTTCAAACTCAAATCACATGTAGAGTTTAAAAATTATGAAGAGTAAGCCTTCTCCCTCTATTCCTTAAACCTCTTGTATATTGTAATAATTTTAATAATTTCGTATTGTCTTCTTATCCATAAGCTACTGGTTAATGCAGGATCTTAAGTTCAATAGACAGCGTTCTTCATCTTTCTCAGATATTTGGCATTAAAGTCAATGATCCTGGCAGTTTATTACTTCAGTTCATAGTTTCAACTGTTTGGCAGTTAGTAGAGGCAGCATTAGTAGATGAAGGGCTGCTAGAACTTTCTGAGGAAAGAAAATTTAGATGGAATGTAGCTCAAGATATGGAGTTAGATGGTTCTGAAAGTTATGGTGGAAAGAGGAACGAGTACCAGGAAATTTTGCAGAATAGAAATACAATGATGGCTGTAGAGATGATTGGGCTTTTCCTGCAAAACAAAGTAACTTCCAGGATTCTTTTCTTGGCACGGCGAAACATGTCAGAACTTAATTCTTTTTTACACTTGTAGTAAATTTTTGTGCATGCATACATAAATACATATATACATGTCAGAACCCATGGGTTAGATAGATACATACATCATAGTTTCATGTCTTTAGAGTAAAATTGATCATGCTTCCACGAAGAGAGGTTCATTGTGATATTAGGAGGTTGGAAAAACTACATTTGAAATCCAAAGTTGTGTGGGACTTCTTCGTGTCTGAAAATAAAAGTGGCAATATAGACCATTTACTTATGAATGGGTTGATTTGGGTTATGTTTTATCTCTAAAGGGTCAAACATAAAAATTAGTTGAAAGGGAAAAGGGTCAAATGGGGTGAAAGCTGCCCAAAGTGTATTTTTAATGCATACAGGTATACAACCTCCTAAATCCATTAATGCGAAAAGTAGATTAAATTTGTAGAATTATTTTTTTGGTACTCGTATTCAACTCCCTTAATTAGCTATAAGTTATTTTAGAACATTTGGACAAAAGTTTTTTTGGGTGTAGCCAACATTTTTGACCCGTAATAAGTTACCATATTGACATGTTACTCAACCCAAATATTTTGCCATAACACACATTTCCTATCTTGTGGAAGTTGCTAGAATTTCATTTTCTGTAAGTTTACCCTTCAACATCTAGCTTGCTTGTTATCTTCACCACAAACAACTTGATGGTACAGATTGGGTCCAAAAGATTGATTGGTTTTGTATTTATTCTACGATATGTATTATATTAAATAAATGGTTAAAACTTAAAAGATTCTCTTAAACCACGCCACTGCAATTTTCTTGGACTGTTGGATGCATTTGTTATAAATGTTTATTAACATATCTTAAACATGTCCCTAGTGTTCAATTTTTATGTATAAAGTTCAAGTTGGAACTTGGAAAGTACTTTGTGTTACAGTTCATAACTTACCTCATTATTTTTTTTTTATCTCATCTTAATATAAAATCTCAATCATTCATTGATTATTTAACTCAGGCCCACACATTGGAGAACTTTTATTCAGGACATAGAGGTTCTTGCTGTAAACTCTTCAGCACTGAGAAATTCAAAGGTGATGACACCAGAAATTCTCCTTCAATTGATATCAGATGATCGTAAAGTTGTGTGTGAGGAAAAGAAAACAAGTTACTTGCAAGAAATCCACACAGTAATGTCTTCATCTGCTACTATTTCTCATAAAGTTAGTGCTTCTTCTCTGTGGATTCCTATTGATCTTGTGCTTGAAGATGCACTTGACGGTTCACAAGTTGACACAACAAGTGCCATTGAGATTATCACACGTAATGCAAATTTTTTTTTAGCATTTCAAGAACAGAAACTACATTTGCTGAAGAAATATTTAATCAAGAGTAAGATTCATCTTTCTCTTCTTACAGGTCTTGTAAAAGCTCTTCAAGCCTTAAATGGTACCACCTGGCATGAGAGTTTTCTTGGTCTTTGGATGGCAGCTCTTCGTCTTGTTCAAAGGGTTGGGATTTCTCATTTAGTTTGTAACTTTCAAACTTAATAAAACATTTCTACTTCTGCTTATCTAATTATTTATTTTCAGGAAAGAGATCCCATTGAGGGTCCTATGCCTCGCTTGGATACTCGTTTATGCATGTTATTATCTGTTACAACTCTAGTGGTTTCTGATCTAATTGAGGATGAGGAAACCATGCCACAATACAAGATAGATAGCCAAACACCAGAAAATTGCAAAGAAAATCGTCGTAGGGATTTGGTATCGAGCTTACAGAGTTTGGGTGATTATCAGAGCTTGTTGACTCCACCTCAGTCAGTTATCCCTTCTGCCAATGAGGCTGCTGCAAAAGCAATTATGTTCATTTCAGGCATTAATGTTGGAACTAGTGCATACTTTGAACTCATCAACAACAAAGATATGGCAATCAACTTCTGTAAGTAACATAAATGACTAAGTATAGTCAAAAACTGTACTCCCTGTGTCAAATCAATCTTTTATATGCTGAAAAAACCAGACTGTCTGTGTGTGCGCGTGTATATGTAGGGGGTGTTTGGGTGTATGTTCTGAAAGAAACTATTTGATACTGGATATTCAAAATCAGATAATCAACTGGGATATAACAAGCTGTAGAACTGTAGAAGGTAGTGTTTCTATGTTTTTCTGCCATTTGAACAAGCATTTAGATGTTTGAGTGTTTGACAAATTCTGATTATGTTAGGTATTAATATATAAAAAGTGACAAAAGAAATGTCAATTTTGTCACTAAAAAAAACTAGAGTCAGTATAATGAAATAGGAGTAAATGTGTATAATCAATTTGTTGCAGCTGGTGTGAAACTGAATACTTAACCTCTAAATAGTAAGATAATCTGAAGCAGATTACCCAAACATAAAAAACTGAATCATCAGTTTATGTTTATCAGTCTCGAACCAAAAATCCAAGTAACCCGGCTTATAATTAAATGTTTATTTCATAAATAAGCATCACAGGCGTTCATTGAGATTATGTTTCTTGTTTTCAGCTGGAAACTTGCACCATTTGATAGTCGAGGCTTGTATTGCAAGAAACCTGTTGGACACATCAGCGTATTTCTGGCCAGGTTACGTGACTGGTCGCATTAACCAAATACCACATGGCATGCCTGCTCAAGTCCCAGGCTGGTCAACGTTTATGAAAGGAGCATCACTCACTCCAGTGATGATAAGTGCTCTTGCTTCTGAACCTGCATCAAGGTATATATATAAAACTTCATATATGATGATAGCATTTGTACACACGGTCTCAAGAAATTGTTTGTTTAAGCTCATGGATTTTTTAGATTTAGTTAACGAAAATGCAACTGAATTTAAGCTAATGGATTTGATGGAAGCTTAGCAGAGCTTGAGAAGGTGTTTGAGATTGCAGTCAAAGGATCAGATGATGAGAAAATAGCTGCTGCTACTATTCTTTGTGGGGCCTCTTTGATTCGAGGTTGGAATATCCAGGTATATTATATTTTAATTTGTTTATATTTACTTTTACTCAATAGTTGATAATCATTATCCACCAGAAAGATTGAGTTAATAATGACTGTAATTTGCAGGAGCATAGTATTTATTTCATTACCAGATTATTGTCACCTCCACCACCTGCAAACTCTTCTGGGAATGACAGCCATCTTATAGCTCATGCTCCAATGCTCAATGCCCTTTTAGTTGGTATAGCACCCATTGACTGTGTTCAGATTTTCTCTCTACACGGACTCGTACGTTCCATCTTTATTTCATTTATGCTAGTTTTGTTGAATAGAGGTGTCAATTTTGACCCAGTTACTTGTAAACGGGTTGATGCGGGTATGTTTATCTCTTATGAGTTAAGCAGTAGTGAAATTTGAAAAAGAAAGAAAAAAAACTTAAAAGAAAGCAGTTCAAACAGGTTGAATGTCATCCAAGAGGTACTTTCAATGCATAAAACCTCCTAACTCATCTTATTTAGAAAATTTTACATCTGACATACTAACTATTTACAACAAATCGAAAACTGTTGGATATAAAGTGTTGTGGGTCACCCTACCCTTTTTGACCCATACAAAAGAATCCACTTGATATGCTGCTCAACCATTTAATCTTTCCACCTCTACTGTTTGTAGATGTTCTCATTATGGTAATTCTTATTAATGTGATTTTGGAAAGTTGATAGCCTTTCCATATGCATCCCATTTTTAGGGGTGCCAACAACCAACTGAAGTCAACCAGTTAGTTATTTGAGATCATTTTTCTTTTGGGTTTCTTAGGTTCCACAGCTTGCTGGTTCTTTGATGCCAATCTGTGAAGTATTTGGATCATGTGTACCGAATATATCATGGACACTTACAACAGGAGAAGAAATCTCTGCATATGCTGTGTTTTCAAATGCATTTGCACTTCTTCTAAAGCTATGGAGGTTCAATCACCCGCCTCTAGAATACGGTGTCGGAGACGTTCCTCCGGTGGGAGCCCAACTCACACCTGAATACCTCTTATTGGTGCGAAATTCCATGTTAGTTTCTTCTGGTAGCCTATATGAGGATCGGAATAGAAGGCGGCTTTCTGCTGTAGTGAAAACATCATGCCCAAATCCCATATTTGTTGATTCATTCCCGAAATTAAAAGCATGGTATCGCCAACATCAAGCGTGTTTAGCTTCTACCCTTTCGGGTCTAGTTCATTCCCCTGTTCATCAGATTGTTGATAGCCTTCTGAACATGATGTTTAGAAAGATAAATAGAAATCAGCAGTCTTTGAATTCTGTATCAGGAAGTAGTAGTTCATCTGGGCCAGGAAGCGAAGATGCTTCTTTAAGACCGAAATTACCTGCTTGGGATATTCTTGAAGCTGTTCCTTTTGTGGTTGATGCTGCTCTTACTGCATGTGCCCATGGCAGAGTGTCTCCTCGTGAGCTGTGTACAGGTTATTTGACTCTGCATTCATGGATTCTTTTAAGATTATTAGTCTTTTCTTTAAGGTTTTAAGGTGTCAATATGATCTTGTTTTTTTGCAGGGCTTAAAGATTTGGCAGACTTTCTTCCTGCATCATTGGCAATCATCGTGAGTTACTTTTCGGCTGAAGTGTCTCGTGGTGTTTGGAAACCAGTATATATGAATGGAACAGATTGGCCAAGTCCAGCTGCAAATCTTTCTAATGTTGAAGAACACATCAAGAATATCCTGGCTGCCACTAATGTTAACGTTCCACGACTTTTTGCAGGTTCTACCTCTAAGCCATCATATATGCATAACCTGCTCAGTTAATTTTGCCACCTGTGGACTGTTGTTAAACGTCCAATCTGAAAAGAGATGTATTCGATGCTGATGTTTGAATTTTTCGTAGCTGACAGTAAAGGCTTTAACTTTGTTTTGCAGGGATAAGTTCACCATTTACTCTTCCATTACCCTTGGCTGCCTTTGTGAGCCTCACCATAACCTACAAACTTGATAAAGCATCACAAAGGTTTCTCAATCTCGCTGGCCCGGCCTTGGAGTCGCTTGCAGCTGGTTGTCCATGGCCATGTATGCCAATTGTGGCTTCCTTGTGGACCCAAAAAGCAAAAAAATGGAGTGATTTTCTTGTCTTTTCATCCTCTCGTACAGTTTTCCTCCATGATAATGATGCAGTAGCTCAGCTTCTTAAAAGTTGCTTTACTGCCACACTTGGGTTAAATAATTCTCTTGTTTCAAGCCATGGTAGTGTTGGAGCACTTCTTGGTCATGGGTTCGGATCCAATTTGTACGGGGAGATAGCTCCGGTGGCACCAGGATTTCTCTATTTACGGGTTTATCGTTCCATTAGGGAAATCATGTTCCTCAGAGAAGATATTATTTCATTGTTGATTGAATGTGTGAAAGATATAGCTTCTAAAGGCATAACTCCTAAAGGAAAACATGAAATCAGGTATGGACAAGTTTCACTGGCTACAGCTTTGACCAAGGTCAAACTAGCAGCTCAATTAGGTGCTTCAATACTATGGATATCTGGAGGCGAGGGGTTAATTCAATCTTTAATAAACGAGACATTACCATCTTGGTTTATATCTGCCCACAAGACTGGTCAAGAGGAAACAGGTGGGGCGGTTTCAATGCTATGGGGTTATGCACTCGCGTATTTTACTGTGCTTTGTGGTGCATTTGCATGGGGTGTTGACTCGGGCCTTTCGACATCCAAGTGGAGGCCTAGATTACTTGGGTCCCACATGGATTTTTTAGCGAGTGCACTTAATGGGAAGATAACACTTGGTTGTGATCCTATCACTTGGCATTCTTATGTAACGGGATTCGTGAACCTGATGGTGGGTTGTATGCCGAATTGGGTGGTGGAAGTTGAGATTGAGGTATTGAAGAGGTTGAGTAAAGGGTTGAGGCAATGGAATGAGGAAGAACTCGCTCTTAAACTATTAGAGGCAGGTGGTGTTGGTACAATGGGTGCAGCTGCTGAACTAATATGTCTTACTGATTCTTAGTCTTGTGTTATGTTCTTTGCTAGGTATTCTTTTAATTTTTTAGGGTTGGTTTTGGGTTTTCATACAAAGTTTTGTAAATTGTTGGTGTATCTATATATCCTTTAGTTGTAACTGTATATCAGTATGACTGTAGAAATGTTGAATTAACTTGAAACCAAATTCAGCAAACTGTTTCATTAAAGTTGTGATAAGAAAACATGGAAACTTGAACCTGCTGAGTTTGTTTTAAACTAGAAATTGTTGAGCTTCACAGAATAATATTTCTTGTAAGCATTTTAGTGAACTGTTTTTGTGAGGTTCATCATTCCATTTTCATAAAGAGTCTTGAAACTAGAACACTCAAGCACATCAAGTGTCTATATTTTGTGTGTTAAAGGACTGTACACTAAAATCAGAATCATGGTTTTTAATTCTACTATGGAAACCTAAAGTGAGCATTATCTGATATTATAGACACTTAAAGCGATACTTGATGATACTACAATACCTTCTTTTTCACATGCCAAGTTTTTTCTCTTGACCTTTCTTAGAATTGAAGAATATTATTTGTAAAAGATGAGTTTTTAGTTATATATGATAAACTTAAACAATGTGCAAACCTTTCTTTTGAAATCTTAACCACAGAATCTTCTTGTGAGAAGGCATCTGGTTTGGATGCTATAGATATGGCCTATCAACTTTAACCAATGAGGATAAGACCTCCTGGTTCGTATGCATGATTATAAATTATGACACAAATCAAACTTATGATGAGTTGATGACCACAAAAGTTATTAGTAATTTGATCTAGGTGTTAAAGTTGCTTTTTCGAATTGAAGAATGAGTGGAAACGAAATAAAGGGGATTGTGTCCGTTCAAATCATCTGATTTTGAGACGAAAACATTGAAGATGAGATAAGTCCAAATCCTCTGTTTCTTTTCATTTCTTTCCTTAAATGAGAGAACTGAGGATGAGTAGAAAAACTGTTTGGCCCGAACCGGACCGACTTACATACTTTCGGGTCGGTTCTCGGTTCCATCAGGTTCGTTTTTACCCGGAACCGGACTGAAAATTTAAAAGGAATTTAACCGAAAACCCGAGACTAGAACCAATTACTATATTTCAGTTCGGTTATCGATTCTAACTTTTGAGCTTTTTTTATTCGGGTTCGGTTTGGTTTGGTCCGGTTTTGCAACCAAGCTCATCTAGAACACATTTTTCGTTGCCTTCTAAATACTTTGTTTTCCTTGCTTAATTTTTTTTTGGAGCGTTAAGAATTTACGATTTCTTTAGATGTCTACGTGCATGACATTTGAACAAGACATAAGATGTTATATAAGATATCAATCTTCACGGTAGAATCATAAGATCTCGATTTGATAGGATGTTACTTGCCTTGGGTTGATAAATTAAACATTACAAATAAGCTTTAATACATCAGGAAAATTAACTAACATGTAAATCACCTATAAAAGTATATTTAATAAAAAATCTTCAACCCCAAATTTTAACATCCCAATAAGTTCCTAAAAACCCAATTTAGCAAACCCAAACACTATATGAGTAAAGGTTACGTTGCACCATTACATCCCCTAAACTTCACACATATAAAAAGACTTGAGGCATTTAAGTAAAATCTTCGATCTAGATTCAATCTTACGATCACGATCTTGTAACATAAAAAAAACGAAAACACTTGGATTCAAGTTAATCAATGCCCACAAGTTAGTCACATTCAAATCATTACCTCGGCCATAGCCACCCAAGTAAACCTTTTCAGAGAAATTAGAGCTTACAATGGATGACACTAAACACTTGCTAAAGATTTGAAGTCTTTAATAGCCAAGACTATAATTAATCATATGATGTTTCAATGTTTATTATTCATAACTTAGTTGGTATTACCCTTCAGAAAGAGTTCATATACCAACCAAACATTGTAAGGGTTTTTCCTTTTCTGGCTACAAGTTTAAGGGATTTTTGTAACCAATAGTTTTTACAAGTCATCCAGAAACAAGAATCAACCCAATTCCTGAAAGGGTAATAATAGTACACAAACAAGAAACATGGATGACACGAACACTGATTGCATTGTCAGCCATGATTTCCTCCATTTGGACTCAAACTCCTGCACCAAATAATAGAAATTGTGCATGTTATTATCGCTGCATAAGCCGACCAGGTGATTTGAATGGATGTACAATTTAACTATAAAAAGCAGCACAAGACCCATGAAGGTAAAACAGTTGACAAGTAATACCTGGAAAGCATGCAGGCCAAAACACACACACATTTTATAGTCTGCAAACAGGTTAGGTGACATTTTTTAAGAATCAAATCACCTCCCCCCCCCCAAACAAAAAAAATCAAGGTAAATAAATAAAACGAACTCCGTCCTGAAAACTTAAGAAACATTGTTATTCATCTCTCTCTCTCTCTCTCTTTTTTTTTTAAAGGAGTTTTTCCCGGTTAGGGCTCCTCCCGGGGGCACCGAGCCTTTGGCTAAGATGTGCACGGTCTAACCGGTTTTACCCATGACTGTTTCCTAAGCATCCCATGGCCATCCCTAATTGAAACCCAAGTGGGACTCGAACCCTTGACCTCCCCTATGGAGGGCAAGTGCTTTACCCACTAGGCCATTGTTATTCATCTCTAATTCATTTTTTTTTTGATGAAGCAACAGTCATTCATTCATCCAATATTAAGAAAATAAAAACTTGCATATGCTAGGAACAGTGTAGGGCTCTTGTTGCATACCTAGGGCCTAATTTTCTATAATTTGACTAATACGAAGAAAATATCATTTTGGTTGACCATATGAGAAGTATCAGTACATCATATATAGCAAAACCAACTACTTTAACAGGATTAAAATCACAAATGGCAACATAACATACTTCAATCATGATAGATATGTTGTATCAAAATGGAGTTGGGTCAGAATGGATAATTTTTAGCAAGGGCAAACACTTTTTGTATTTCTCTAAATGAGCTTCACAAGTTAATGTTTTAAATATGATTATGAACTATTTTTATTATTACAATAAAAATCCAAATTTTGAAATACAATTATTTGGGGGTTCACATAATGAATAATGAATACACTTCAAAAGGATTAAAATAATTTTCAAGTTCCAATACATTTGACCTGTTCAACCTGTTACCTAAAGCTAACTCTTTTAACCCCGCTTGACCCATTAGAGCAGAAGTATAACTGTATAACACAACAAGACCGGTTTAC